>JASGAU010392350.1:2432-13385 GCA_030220045.1 Australoheros facetus | reverse complement strand
CTCTTTTTAAATAAAAAAAAACATGTATTCTGTTACCTTTGTTTGAAGATGCGCCTATCCTTCTCCCTATGGGGCAGCACTGCCCCCTATCGGTGCGGCAGGGTACTTCCTGCCTCCCCCTGTGTATTTTCACCGTGCAGTTATGACCGATCACAACCAATAAACAAGCCACACACACTGATTCAGTATATTAGACTGTGGAACAGCAGCATGTGTAGCTCATGAGTAATCAAACATGTATACTGGCGATATAAAGAGAGCCAGCAATGGGCATGCGCCAACCGCCTGCTTCATTTATTGTATGTGACACTGGAGGCCACCAGAGGTGAGCCACAGCACTGCACTGGCTCACCTGACACACATAGTGAGTACTTTAATACTTCAAGTTATAGGCCTAGAGGATGCATATTCCAATATTTAAACAAATGCTCCCTGCAGTACAAAAGCAGAGAATTTAGAAAAATCACCGCCTGATTTTATATTTTTGGTCCATTTTAAATTGGAGCAGAAAAGGAGCAAAATTCACCAAATAAATGAATGAAGCACATAAATCATTGATTGTTCTGCTGCAAACCTGACCTCCTGTTTACGTTCCTTCACAGCAGGCAGATCAGAGAGCCTCAGCTTTGTCTGTTTCAGGTTAAAGTTCTTCATGTTTCAGTGAAGCCATGCTTTAATACACAGACTGTATACGTGAGATGGACAGTCACTGTGACATCACATTTTAAAGAGTGAAGATGGTGGATCTGACTGAGAAACCGAGGCGATGCTGCACACTCAAAAAAAAACTTACCGTCCCTCTGACGGGACCACAGCGCCATGTTTTATTCAGTAAGGCCTGAAGCCAGCGATTGAGACCACAAACTCATCAGGAAGGAGTTTGAGGTCAGAGGTCAGGGGAGCAGGAGGCTCATTTTATTATAGACTTCTACACAATCAGACCATAGGAGTCGCCCCCTGCTGGACAGAATATCCCATTAGATTTGAATGTTTTCAGTCTCATCACATCAACACACAGAAAATTGGTGATTTCAGTTCTTTAATAAGAGCTTCTGTGTAATTCATAGTGTTTAGTGTAAAATGTAACAGCAATGAAACAACAACGTGACTTCTTATATAGGATCACACAGTAACATTAGGAGTGTGTTACGTATTGTCATGCATTAAAAAACAGGCTTCTCAGTAATTCTGAGGTTTACATACGAACTGAAAACAGGAAACTTTCTATGTGCTCATATGTTCTCTCTGAGACGTAAACTTCATGTGGTGAATATTTCTGCTGTGCTTTGATCCCGCAGCAGTTTGTTCCACTCGTTCCGTTTAACAGGTTACCGTCAGTCTGGCCCATTGTGTGAAAAACCTCATGGGTTTTACCGAATTCTCAGACTAGTCAAATCACGTAGAAGAAAAAATAGTTGGTCCATTGAATGATAATTCATTTAGGACCACCACCATGAGAAGAAGCTTGTTATTTCCATCTGTTAGTATCTGGTGGTATATGTGATATGATATTAAGGCAGATACAGCATGAAAATGGGAGCAGGGGTGGAGGTGGGTTGCAAAGTGGCTTGCACTTTGGAAGGCTGAAGCAGCTTTCATCGCTCTCCCTTGAAGAAAGTGGGATTTAAGTTCGTGTATTTTTTATGGAAAATTTGTTCCTCCTCGTGGTTCAAAAAACCGTAAACACCATCAGGACAGAGAGGACACATCACCACCAGGGGGCAGCATGAAGATGACTCTGTATCCACACCACATATTTAGCCACTCTGGTGTAGACTCCATACACTCTTCGACTTCCACACTCCTCCGGTCCGCCCCAGGACACCAACCCAAACACCACCCACCTCTGGCTGACTGCTTCCTCCATCACAAACGCACCCCCACTGTCCCCCAGGCAGGTGTCCTGCCCCCCCTCAAAGAAGCCGGCACAGAACATATTGTCAGTGATGTTGTAGCTGACAGAGCGCGATGCATAGCTCGCCTCACACTCAACCTGGGAGACCACCGGAAGCTTCGCGTACTGCAGGAGGTCAGAGGTCATCCCAAGGTCAGTGGTCAATGCAGGGTCAGAGGTCAGTGTGGGCAAGGGAGAGGAAGAAGTAGAGGCGTTGGGGTTGGAGATTCCCCAACCAGCAACTACCCCCAGAGAGTTGGGGAGAGGTGCAGGGGGGTCATCCTGGGGTAAAGAGAGATGTCAGAGGTCAACGAGCAGGTAGGTCAGGAAAACATTTACATCATTATTTTGGTCCTCACTGTCCACACATACAGCCGTCCTTCCTAAAACTGTCCTCCCTCCCTGACAGATCTGCTCTCAATGCCCTGGTGGTGGTGACATCACCAATAAAAAAACAAACTTGTTTCAAAGATGTTGGAAATCTTTGTGACACAAATACAAACAATGTCATTTAAAGCTGAAATAACAGCAGACAGTCCAAAGACAGCATGTGTGCGGATCCACACTGTACTGGTTTACACATTTGCCTAATGTGAACAATCTCTGGTTAGATCCTGGAGCTCTGGAGGACAAATATGCGGCAACTGGTGGTTCCACAGCAGTGATGTTCTTTTCTATGTAGATGACCCCCAACTGTACAGCCATATGAAGCCCACTGAACTTAGTGTTTTTAAAATGTTCCTGTAGCTGTAGAGAGAAAAAGAATCCCAATAAGAAAAGTTTACAACAACCAATCATATGCATTCAGTATACATATCCACCAATCCATTCAGTCACCCAAACGTCTACAGCCGGTGCTCCATTGGTGGATAAATATACTTGATGTAGATGATTGGCTGGTTTAAATGTTTCCTGTTCTTCTGATTCTTTTTATCTCAACTCAAACATGGATGTCATTTAACGTGCTGTCTGCAATATAGCTCTTGATGACCCTGAAAAAGGCCACAGGCCAAAACATGTCAGTCAAGTAATAAAGCTGTGCTTTACACTACAAGGGCTGCTGGAGCTTCAGCCTCTTTAGGACATTCATGAAGGTCCCAGCAGAGCACTCAGTCAGGCTAAGGTCTGGACTGGGACGTTGCAGCACCTTGATTTTATTTTTTGGCCGTTGTGTTGCAGATTTGCTGCTGTGCCTGGGATCATCGTCCTGTTCATGACCCAGTTTGGTCCAAGCTTCTCCAGTAGGGCAGATGGCCTTGCATGTGACTCTAGAACACTTTGGTATACAGAGGAGTTTATGGTCCATTCAGTCACTCCAAGGAGCCCAAATCATCAGGCGTTCCCATGCTAACCCAAAGAGGTAGTCTCGACAGCATCGCCTGGGTCTGCTCCAGGGCTCTCTCCCGGTAGGACACCAAAACACCTCATCTAGGAGGTGTCTAGGAGGCATTCTGGTTAGATGCCTGAACCACCCCAGCTGGCTCCTCTCAATGTGGAGGAGCAGCGCTACACTGAGTCCCCTCCTGAATGACCAAACTCCTCACCCTGGAGCTAAGGCTGAGCACAGCCACCCTTCAGAGGAAGCTCATTTCCAAGGCTTGGATCCACAATCTCATTCTTTCTGTCACTTCTGCCAGCAGTGAAGGTGGGAATGTAGAGCATGCTCAGCTGTCTTCACCACAACAGACCAATGTAGCATCCACATCTCTGTGCCAGCTGATGATTTTTATGATGTCCTGAGACATAAAACCTCAGAATAGACTATGCCAAGCACACTCACCGACATGGAAATTAAGACCTGTAAAGGTGAGGAGGCCTTTGCTGTCTGGATCCTCCAACTTCCTGATCTCAAGAAAGCCAACTCAATGTAATCTTTGAGATCTCTTCACTTTCATCATTAAGTTTTCTTATGTGATTAGATCTGAAGTCGTATTTATTTTTATTGTTGGTTTTTCATAAAGCTAATTTTTATTATTATTAAATATTTGTATTCAGTGACACAGCCTTTAATTTCTCAAAATTTAATTTCCTTCAGGCTCACTTTCTCTACGTTAGAAAAATGTGTGGACACACAGAGAACGTGGGAACCTCAGGAACCTTCTGCCTGTTACCCGTCTTTAGACGTCTGCTTTGGGAGGATCACACGGCTTTGTGTAGTGTCAGCTGGAGCTATTTTCCCACCTGTCCATGAGGTGGTGGGAGACAGACTGGACGGATGAGCTGGTTAAACTCCACTCGCTCGCTCAGCCTCAGCAGGGCGATGTCATTGTTGTAGTTGTTGGGTTGGAAGTCCGGATGGAGGAAGATCTGGTCCACTGAGCGGTTGGTGGCCTGACGTTTGTCTCTGGCATCGTGGAAACCGAGGAAGACCTGAAGGACGAAAAGAGACAATCACTTCCTGTTAATAACCAGCGGATCCATGAGAATCCACGAAGTCGTGAAGAAGAAACAATCTGTTCTTCCAAAGCACCGCTGAAGAAAACTGTGACAATAAAGAACCTTGACGTGGTCGGCGGCCACAGGGACGACACTGGTGTCCCTCCTCAGGGACCTCAGGACATGGGCCGCCGTGAGGACCCAGGACTCAGACAGTAGGGCCCCGGAGCCGAACCAGCGGTCCTCAGGGACCCTGGACAGGTCCTCCACACTGAGCAGAACCTGCCAGGGGAAGAAGCCCGGCCGGGCACTCCGACCGCCCACGATCCGCTTTGCCTGAGAGGGGAGAGGTCGGGAAGGACGGCCGCAGGCTGGAGGAGACACGGACAGGCGTCACACAGGCAGGCGAAGACAAAGACAGGTGGAGAGACAGACGGGCAGTTACCTGGCAGACAGCTGGGAAGCGTGGTTCTTCCTTCGGAATCAATCCAGTCTCCATTCGGACCACAGCTGTACGAAGCTGCAAGCACAGTGATACGGCTGTGAGGAGGGCCTGTTGGCCATTAAAAACTCCACCTTAATAATCACTATGAGCCAGTTCTTTCATTATTTTCAGTGACGGGCATAACGCAGCCCATCAGTTCCATTTTCTCTCAGCACATTAAAGATCAAAAAACAATAAAACACATTAGAAACATAAAATCTACCTGAGTAGAATCACATTTCAGTGAATAAACAGGCTCTGTGAACAGGAGGCGGCTCCTCTTACTGTTCAGCTGCACGCCGCCGTCCCTGCACACGTATCCAACAGTCGCCCCGAACAGCGTGCTGTTGTCATGGTTACCAAACACCACATCAGCCCTGTCAACCATCTTTGGACTCCCACAATCCACCACTGTGACAGATGGAAGAAAAACACCAATCAGCTTTGAGTCTGAGCAGAAAGGAGGCAGACAATCAGACCCAGAACCAGATCCTAAACCAGACCAGACCCAGTACCACACCCAGACCCAGACTGAGAACTAAAACCAGAACCAAGATGGATGGGATGTGCTGATTTAGATCTACAGATGAAATCAGGAGTTTCTTTTGGGGGTTTGCGATGTTTCATTTATTTTTACAATAGCAGTGTCAGAGAACTCCCAACAGCTCGACATGGCTCGTCATGCTGCATACGCACTGAGTTAGGCTGTCAGTTTGTCCTGAAGGTGGCGTCACGGGAACACATCAATATGAAGACTGTAAGACGTAGGTGCACATAACTGAAGTCCATGTGGTCTTAAGCAGCATAACGCGGACACTGTGCGAACTAACAGACTGCTGCACATCTGCACGTGGGATCCAGAGGATCCAAAGACAGACGACTGTTTGCTGTAACTAATGTTCAGGTATAGAATTTATAAATGCAATGATTCACTGAAGGGCTCACAGACACGACTGCAGCTTCTGGTTTCATGTGTTTTATTGGAAAACAACTTTGAGGCAAACACATCAACACTGTTTGCTTCTGCAGCATCTTTATCAGCCAATCAGACTTGCTCGCTCTCTAATCTAGGCTGCGATTAGTCAGGATGCTGGACAGAGATCTTGGCTTCATCCTGGAATCTGTTCCTACGGAGAGAAGAGAGCCAAAGGAAAAGTCTGTGAGTAGAGACCTGAACCTGCAGGTTTTTACCTGCACACTCAGTTACCTGTCAACTTCGTCGTACAGGAGGAGGCCGCTGTACCTTCCTAACACAGCACAGCAGGACTGACGTTTAATGAAGCCTCAGTTAGAGTGAAACTGTGAAATCTCTTTCAGAGCTCACAGCTCTGCTGACACACCAAATCCCACTAAAATGACTTCATCCAGTGTGTTTGCATCTAAAACTGCCCAGTGATAGTTCAGGTTTCATACAACTAAACAACCATAAGTCTGTGTGGCTGAGAAAGGAAGACAGTGTGGAAGCACCAACATCTGCAGTTCCTCTGGTGTCCAGCAGAGGCACCCCAGTGAGTCAGTCCCCGTAGACTCCCATGTTAAACCTTTCCATGTTTACAGCCTGATACAGAAACTGCTGTACAGGGGGTTTCTGTAACTCACCTGTTTGCATATTAGGGGCGTGGCCTCTCTGACTGACAGGTGGATGGTGACACAGGCGGCTGTAACTGCTAGCTGTCTGCTAGGCTTCACCTCAGCCAACTGTTGTCCCTGAACTGGACCTCTAGACCGTGTTTGTGCTGTTGGAGCCTTTTTAATGATCTGACCAATAATATGACTGGTGTGCCTTCATTGGTCGAACAGACTGTCCAAGAAGGCGGAGCTCCAGTTTGCTGAGTGAGATTCCAGTTAGCATTGATCTGTGTGATACAGTTAGCATTAGCTGATAACTCCACCTTCTCTTCCAAATATGGTCACGTGAAGATTTTAAAACAAACCAGCAGGTGACGCGTGTCACTGTTTTACTGTATATGCTCAGTTTTTATCATCGCGTTTCCTTCTAAACCTGAACCTGACGTTCAGACTCCGAGAAAAAGAGTTTCATCACCCTGATTTTAGCAGGTTTACAGGAAATCAGTTACATTAACTGTAGTCACAGGAGAGCAGAGCACTCAGCAGAAAGAAGAATGTGACACCAGCAGCTGAGCATCAGCACTGTGGTCTGAGGAACATAATCCACAGGGCCTGGGCGTATTAATAAACCTGATCAGGAAACACTGATGCCAACCAGACTAAATCCTGCTTTTATACTCCGTGAAACACAAACACTGTTGAGAGGTCAAAGGTCGTGCAGTCTTACTTTGGCACAGAGGAGGGCGGCTGCTCCACGATCCGTCAGCCTGGCAGTCTATCTGATAATGATCCAGATATTCCCGGTCCTGAAGCGGAGACAGCCGAGAGGAGACTCAGAAACACGCTGAAATCACTCGTTAATACAACAAGCAGCAGGCCGCCGCCCACGTCCCCGAGAGCCAATCAGAGCTGACGGCTCTGCTCAGTAACACTTGCAAAACGTCGGTCGGGTTTCAGAACTCGGTGTAGCGTTCAGCCGTGTGATTTACTTCTCACTGCGCTCATCACGTGGTTAGCCTCGAACTTTTCCACTGTAGTTGTGTGTTCAGGGGTTTAACGGTTTTATACGCGGCATCATTTCCCTCACTTCTCTGCTGACGTCACACAGGTATGTCTACCTTTGAATCATGAGGACTAAACCTGCACGGCTTCATGGTCACGTTCTCCAGGAGGGGAGATGCTGTCTCAGACTGAGTGATCCGAGTATCATTCACACGAACATCACAACAGCTTCAGCTGACCAGGTTCGCGCTGAAGTACGCAGGTATAACCCCGCCCACATCATGGGACCCAAACAGGAAGCGCAGAGCACATTTTAGGATTATTGTTGTGAAGCTGTGGGGGACAGACTGCCTCCCAGAACAGCTGCGTTTAGTGTCAGACCGCCGAGGAGGACGTCGCCCCGCCGTAGAAAGAAATACGGTTGATATATTTTTATGGCTCCTTGTTCAGGTAAACAGATGTGAGGGAGATGTTTTTGATTTCAGGAATCTTAAACTGTTCTTATGATTTGAGATAAACATGATTTTTAATCCCGGCCTGAGGCTCTTACATTTAACACTCACACCTAGTATGAGTCCTTCCGCATCGAGGCTTCGAAGCGTGTCGAGTTGTGACATAAGTACAGTTACAAACCAAGTCAAACAGTCACATGTCATAAACCCAGTCCCGTCGCCAGATCTCAGTCTTAAGGGGGGCTTATGAAATCCAACAGGGGGGCACCACTATTATTAGCTTGATTAGTGATCTGGCTTGGGTGGGCGGGCCTGGGCGGGCCCAAGCGTATCAGTGGGCGGGCACGGCCCCCTAGGGCCCGCCCATAGCGACGGGTCTGCATAAACCTCTCCCCAATTGGTTTCTTCTGTCCCCTTTGACCCCGCCATTGTGTCATAAAGACCATATTAATAAGTTCCGATTTATGTATCGGCATCACAAACATCAAAGCTTCACACACCAAAGCCACTCTGAGGTTATAATCAGTTTTACATTTACTGTCCACCTGATGGCGCAGTAGAGCAAATGAAGCACCATGAAGCTTCGGCCCATCGCTTCACCAACTGACTGGAAAGCCTCAATGCTTCATGAAGCTTCATCTCACCATCACTACTCACACCGGCGTCTTTGCACGTGGTGATGTCATCGCTGCTGACCTGCTGTTCCTCCAGCTGATCTATGATTTCCTGTTTCTCCGATTCTTCGATGAACAGGTGATTTTCCTAAAGCGGAGCGCCTCACATACAGGAGCAGACTGCAGGAAACCGAGCCTGGCTCAGACTCAACTACACGTGTTTGATCATGTGATCAGTGACCGATATGTTGGCCTGCTCCAGTATTTTTGAAACAGAATCACATGATATGATTCGATTGAACACACAGCGGTGAATCACTGGGATGCGACAGGACTTCTGCAGGAAGCTAACACGAGACTCCCCGTTACCTTCAGCAGCCGGTATCCAGGCTCACAGGTGAACAGGACGTGGTCTTTAAAGGAGTATTCTGATTGGATGGGGTTCATCAAGGCATTGGGTGGAGTCTCAGGCACTGGACACTGACTTCCTGTTAGGAAAAATAAAAGTATTTACTCAAAGCTGTGTGTCTTTCTGTAGCACCTGGACATTTAGTCACCTGTAGCTGTGTAGGTGAGCCTCCAGCCGAGGTTTTCTCCAGAGTTATCGCTGTGGAAGACGACCGTGGCGACGCTGCTGTTGGTCTGGATGACTCCTGGAGAGCGACTGCCGCAGAACGGCCCAAACTCACCGCTTCCTGCTTTAATCTGACAGGGAAACAGCTGATTAACGGCTGAATCACCCAAGTGTGTGCATGTGTGTCTTTCTCCACCTTAATGTAGTCGTAGGGGCAGCTGACATCAGGGTGATCCTCCACATCGAAGCGGGGATCAAACTGGAGGCGGAGCCTGAAGCCCTCCCCCACCTCAATACGGTATGAGCACTCGGAGCTCTTTGGGTACGGAGCAGGAAAATCAAGGCTGCTTAGAACACCGGAGCGTTCCCTGAACACATCACTGCTGCACTCCACTGAAAACACACACACACACACACACACAGAGTAAATGGGTGGCACATTTCCACTTCCCATCCTCTGTGTCAGCAGCTGTGCATTCAGGTCACATGACCTTTTGAGGCCTGGTGCTTCACTCAGAGCTGTGTGTCCAGCATAACCCACAACCTCAAAAACCACCATTAAGCTGACATTTGTGGACATACATGCAGACATACAGTCTAGTAGGAATGGGGTCTAATAAACATGTTGATGGTTTGGAGGAAGTAACTATTGAAGTTAACTCAGAAAGATCATCCAGAGTCTAAACAATACCAGCAGTGCTGAAAGCAGCCGAACATGAAGATGAGTCTTTGAGATGGTTATGAAGAGTTGGCTAAGAGCTAAGCTAATAGCTGCACATGGGCATCAAACTCAATCACAGGACGGGACACAAGTTGTGAGCCAAACAGGATTAATAATTACTGAACATCTAAACATGAAAATATTTTAAAATAACAGATGAGAAAAATAAGAACATTTCAAGCTGATGAAACTTTGCAAATTTCTTTTTTTGATGGGATATCAGCAAAAAAGTCCAGAAACAAGCTATTTAATTTCTGTCTTATTCCATTTCTTTCTTACCGACAGATTTCCTCACCTGTTTGCTAAAATTCAGATTCAAAAGCTGTTTCCTCCAGAAAGACTGAACCTGCTGGTGATTTAAACCTTTGCCTCATAAAGTTCACTGTGTTACGGCGCTTCTGGCGCGTTCTGTCTTCAGGACTTTGCTGTGCAGCGTTTCCTGTTGTGTGACGCAGTGATGCGCTGTCAGCTCACCTGTGCAGGTCTCCCTCTGCATCTTCTCCCACATCTGTCCCACCAATCCGCTCTCTTCCCCACACATCACAGGCAAGGAAAGAGTCACACAGGTTTACCGCCGATGTCATAGGTCCTCTGCCTCCCACCTGCTTTCAAAGTCCACTTTTTTTTTGGCCATTTTTGGGGGTCGGGCAGCTTAACTGTTACTGTAAAAAGTGCTGATCAATGGTTTTATCTGCTGATCACTGATCAATGTGTCATTGGCAATGCGGGAAAACAGGTTGGTGCACAGGTCTTGACCTGCGCGACAGTTGTTGCAGTGCACGGTGAGATTTGTAGTATAAGTGGTGGGAGCGCTATTTACCACCGGGCCATTAATCATAGCCATATGAAATTATCTCACGGGCCATTTCCAGTCACAGGTCAGAGTTCAGAGGCCTAACAAACATAAACAGGTACGAAGACTAGACTGAAAATAAGTGAAAAGCAGCTGTTGTCCAAAGAAGAACTTTGAAAGCTGGAGAAATGTTGCTCAAGAGCACTTTAAAAATTACCGGAAAGTCTGAGTGCTGGGAAGCAAAATATTAAAAAATGGGGAGGGGGGGGGCTCAAGACTTTTGCACAGCACTGATCTCTGATTTCAGTTGGTCCTGTTTTAATGGTTTCTGTGACCTGCAGTAGTTTGACATCAGGATGTGTTGCTGATCAGAGAGCTGAAATAAAAAGGCTGTTCCTGACAGAGGTCAGTGCTCTCCAACAAACCCTCAGACACACACATGTGTGTGTGTGTGTGTGTGTGTGTGTGTGTGTG
>JASGAU010392349.1:0-10883 GCA_030220045.1 Australoheros facetus | reverse complement strand
GAAAGAAGAAATACAAAACATGATAAAGTACTTTTTTCTTTGTGTTTATTTGATTCCTATTCAAGACACTTTGATAAGAATGACTATATTGTTAATATAGACTACAGAGCATCATTTTTTAACATTTTTGGCTGGTGGTGTGCCTCGTGACTTTTTCAATGAAAAAAATGTACCTCGGCTCAAAAAAGGTTGAAAAACACTGGGCTATGCGAACTTCGGTTTCTGTTATTCGTTGGATACAGTCATTTATCTCTTTTCTCAAACTGGACCCCACGACTTCGTCAAATCTAGAGGAGAAATACTTTTGGATGGAACTAACAATAAACAGTATTTTGTCCACCTTGCTGCTTTGAGATTTCTGTTTCTCCTCTCCGTCTGCCGCGGCCATTAGAGTCGAGCAGGGGCTAGCGTTAGCTTTCTGCGTTTCACCTCGAGGATGGTAATCCGTTAACTTGTGTTGTTTTGCTTTTTCACTTACTTCTTGGGGCGCTTTTGCTGCTTTAGGCATTATTCTGGCCACCCGTGCACTCTAACAGGTTAGTTCGTTGTGAAAGGAAGGGTTTTTAGGAAAATTCGATGGCGCGAGCAGCAGAGCGGTGGAAGCACGTCCTCTCAGATGGCCGTCATAACCAGAAGTCCCATTATTTTAATTTTAAAAGTACTAGGCAGCTACTTAGATGAGCCCATGGTTGCTGATTTATTGGCTGCTAAGATAATTATGAAACTGCCACAGTCTTGTGCATACTGGTGGATTAACCATTACAGAAACATAAAAAATGATTTTGGTAATTATTGTTACTGTTAATTTAGATCAGCCGTGCCATAAACTTTACATTGGATGGTCGTCTAATAAATTTGTCCCACTGTCCCAATACAGGGGTTCCTGGTTAGGGTGAGAAAAAAGATTTGATGCGGTGTCATTAGATGTGACTGGCTGAAGCGGTGGCGTCAGCTGATGTCTATCTGAGACAGGGAACAACAGGTGAAACCAATGAAACTAATAACAGAGAGGAAGCAAAACTAATCACAAAGCACACAGAACTAGGGGCTATCAAAGTAAAACAGGAAACACGCAGACACAGGACAGAGATGCAGACTAGTCACAACACTGGGAATAAAACTGGGAATACAAAAACACAGGCATCCAGGGACATGACAAAAGAACAAAACAGACACAAGAACACAGATGCCGGGGAGATAGGAACAAAGGGAACTAGGAAATCAAAATTTAACAATAATGAATAACAAGACAGGAAATAAGAGGGAAAACAAACTGGGAACATAACTCAGTGAAAACAAAACCTGAACACAAAACGCTGGGCACCCGGCCCAGGACCGCGACATGCATTTATTGCTGACATCACAACTTCCTGTTAAATATGATGATTGGATCATCACTTTCACTGTTTTGGTTGGCTGCATAGATGCATTTTCATTTATATTCATAATTGTTGTTAACTTTTCATGTTCTGCTCAGGTGTGAATCCTCTTTATGACAACACTGAAGACATGATAGATTATTGTCGCTGGCCTCTAATGAAGCTCTGCTGGTTTTCCATTACCCCTGCTGCTTGTCTAGTGAGTGGACCAGAAGTAGTTTAAGTTATTGATGAAAACTGATGGACTCTTTCTGTGATAGAGCGCTAAAGAACTATTTAAAGTTAAAACAGCTGTCAAAAGTTGTTCTTAGACATTCACTTCTTGTTTTGTTTGTACTTAGTTTATTATCAGTCTTCCTTTTTGCTCACAGTTGCAATTCAATAAACGGTAGGAGGTGAGGAATGAACCAAGAGATGCAAATGAATAAAGAAGAAAAAACATACCTGGCAGTGATGTGATGCAGAGAGTATGGGAGTAACAGAAAATTTTCAGTGTGATTGTGGCATATATAGCTCAGGGAAGATGTTAGTTACACTAGAAAACTGTCCAGGGTGCACCCTGCTGGTGGCATACTGACATTTAACAAAACTAATATGAGAAGAAGGAGCTGACCAAACAAATATGATGGAGAGAGAGCGAGAAAGAGAGAACCCACCGTAGTTCATTTATTTTTATATTTTAATTCATTTCAGGTTTATTTGGCCAGAGACAGTTCACAAAAACAGTCATTTCAAGATGTATTTTATTGTAAGGCAAAGACCCTATGTTATCAGACCATGGACAACAAACAGGACAACTACAGGACAGAGTAGATAAAAGTTAATCACATGCAGTATCATGGCATATAAACATATTAGGAGTGAAAACAGGAGACTGCAGGAGAAGTCTCTCGTGCTTCAGTAAGTAATGCTTAAGTGTCAAACAGCCAGTGCAAGCTAGACAGATTTTTTCCCCCATCAAACAGACATTTCTTTAACTTGCTTATGCTGACAATGAAGTAAGGAACAATGAATTCATGAAAAACATTCCAAGATGAAAAAAACACAAAACTACAAAACCGTCCATACACGTTTTGTGTAAATGCAGTTAACCTATACTGAGACATTAGCAAGAATCACTGTACTTTAATTTGGGATAATGTGTTTTGTCAGTAAAAATTTTTTAAATTAAATTCTTTTAAAATAACTTTATTATTTTGTTGTTATTTTTGTCAGGGTACCTTTATCTTTTCAATTGTGAGATACAAACCTCTACATCTATCCGACATGGGCGTATGCCTTGGGCTGGTTTCTTGGGATGTTCGGTGTTCTTCTGATTCCTCTGTTGATCATCTTTAAAGTTACTACAATGAAAGGAACAATTTGGAAGGTATGCAAGAAAAAACTGGGCACCACCAAAACACGATTAAAGACCTGTGAAAACTGGTTATTGGACCAGTTCAGTTTAGTGTTAAATCTTTTTCCATCATCATTTATACACTATTGTAGTAGTTTTTGTATCAATCTACAAATAAAGATCAGTTTCATACTTTAAGTCTGACTCATGGTGACTTTGCCTTAGAAACACTTAAGTAAATAAACGAGTGCAGTCAGGATAACAGTGTGGTGGTCTGACCAATTTCCTACCTGAAAGACTGCAAATAAAAAGATGGGGGGAAAAAAAACAGGATTAAATCTCCTAGCAGAGCAGTGCATTGGTCAACCAAATACTTCCTGATGGATCACTATAAACTTTAATATGCTTGTGTTGTCAGAACAGCCAAAAACCCACCATTAGATTTGACTGGCTGAAAGGTCAGTGGGTTAAAAAATGCCCCAGTGTATTTCAGATAGTATCCATCTGTAAACATGCAAGAATAATGAAAAATCAGGGGATCAGTAAAGTTATCCCCCGACATCCTGTGAGGGGGCATTAATATCTGTGAGTGCTGGAGGAAATGTCAGCAGATCAACAACAAGATTGCAGTGTTCCTCTGTCAGTACTTCTCCCTATTTATTGAATTATAGATTTATAGAGCAAAAACAATTTGTAGTAATCTAACAACACAGGTTTACATGTTCTGGCAAATTTCTTCAAATTTCTTAAAACAGCAAGGCAAAGCAGCCCGAGCAGTGCCCTTTGAACCCAGACAACACTCTTACTCCTGCTACGAATGAATACAAGGGAAGCGGTGGAGCTGAGATGGAGATGAAAGTGTAAACACTTTTGATAATTCTGTAAATGTGATCGTTTTATTTTGAACTCAAGGTTTTGCAAAGCTAAGCATTTTAAAGAAAATATTGATCAGAAATTCTGAAGACTTCCGGCAGAGTTCAGAGGCAGCAGGTTTCAGGGCTTAGCCAGCTATCTTCAGGTTTAACCCGGATTTAACCAAGCAAATTGGCAAGAGCCTTCCACTAGATAATTACTGCAGTCATTAATAAGTTTTGACTGGCAGCAGGTTATTTAACACTAACCAATACATTGAGTAGCTTCTCATTTGAACGCAACCATGTTGAGAGACATGGGAAAGATGCTACTCTGCTTCAGAATGGTCAATATAGTTGCCTGCATTAAGCAAAGAAAACAACTAAAGAGATTATTGAACCTACTAAAACTGGGTTGTGAACTGTCCAACACATTATTAAGTCCTGGAAAGATAGGTCAAATTGTGAGAGTGGTTCAGGGAGCATGAACAGGCCTTAACCCCATTCAGAATCTTTGGGATGTGCTGGAGAAGACTTTACACAGTGGTTTGACTTTCCCATTCTAAATACAAGATCTTAGAGAAAGATTAATGCGACTCTGGACAGAAATAAATCTGACATAAAAATGACATTGCTAAAGCTTATCAAAAAGATACTACAGAGTATGCTGTGTGTGCTGTCATCAAAGCTGAAGGCAATCCAATGAAATATTAGAGTGTGTGGTTTTTGTTTTGGTTGGGCGGTGTAATTTTTTACACCTATGACCTATATTTGATAAAAAAAAAATTGTTTATTCTCCTTGTAAGGAATAACATCTGGTACCAACAGCTCCCATTTATATGAAGGCAACTCAACACTAAATCTGCTAGCCAACATCTTAATTACCACCTTAATGCCATTTACCACAAATACCATTCAAATGGAGTCTGTCCACTCTGACTTTATTTTTTGATAACCACAAGGTAAATTTGCCTCCTTTGTAGTACATCCCTCAGGTCTCTGCAGCGTTGACTGTAAGCAAGCATGTTTTCACTTCATCTTCTTTTCAGTTAAATTCAGTAACATGTGCTTGATTCCTCAAAAATAATCCCAAAACTGCCGTTTTGTATGAATGTGCGATTAAAATCCTGAGATTTATAGTTTTCTTTCACCAGGTGACACACGCACATTTAAAGAAGTTGCTTCTCCAGAAAGAAGACAGAAAAATAGTCGGATATCACACATAAATTGTCAACTTTTTTACGGTTGTGCCTGTCTGGAACCAGAAGAGAAGGGCAGAAGAAAAACAAACAAGCAAAAAACCCAGGTCTTTATCTCAAACATCGAAGAGGACTCTTCACCCAGCGGGAAACATGCTGAGCACGCGCACAGAGCAACTGATATGTGCTCAGTTACATATCAGTGGGCGGAACTGACATTGACAGGTAGGCACATTTTTCCTATTGGTTTGTGGTTTTGTTAGAATCAAAACTTAATAGTCTATAATAAAGAAGTGAGTTGACTTCAGTGAGTAGTCGGCTGATGGCCCGACAGTCTTGGAAAGATCAGTTTGTGGCCATACAGTCGGGCAATTGGGTAATCCCATGCACGTCTGCGACAGTCTCCAGCCTGTCTCTTCTAGAAGCTCAGGGACCTGTGCCAGTCTTACCATTAGGTAAGCTCTCGCTCAGCAGCATGTCAGACTCTGTACGCAGGCTGTCCCATTCCCCTACAAACGGCACCTCAGAAGTTGTTGAGGAGCGTGGCAAATGGGGCAGCAAAAAGGAGTTCATCCTGTCTGTGACCGGTGCTGTTATTGGACTTGGAAATGTGTGGAGATTTCCATATCTTTGCTACAAGAATGGCGGGGGTGAGTATTTCGTTTTATCCGTTTTTATACCTTTTATCCTCCCTCTTACTTAACCTCATCTTAACCTCTTTGTTGCCATTTTTTTTTTTAAATGGGCTGAAGAAAATGGCTGTTGTCTTATTAATCATCAAGGCCTGATAGCTTTTATTAGGCTGTTATGTGAGTGTGTGTGTTTTCTAATTTGCAGGTGATTAATGAATAGTTTATCAACTGGTTGATGACCAAATAGGTTAGTAGCTTAGTTTTTATCCCTGTATTTACAGATTTCCTTCTGTCCCTTATTTACAGGACGACAGATAATGAAAGGCAAAAAAGAAACAAAACAAAAACAAAAAACCTTCCAGATTGCCAGATTTATTCCGATTTATTTTTT
Organism: Australoheros facetus; assembly: GCA_030220045.1. Lineage (NCBI taxonomy): Eukaryota > Metazoa > Chordata > Actinopteri > Cichliformes > Cichlidae > Australoheros > Australoheros facetus. Next base: position 5,095 of record JASGAU010392349.1, on the reverse strand, counting down.
ATTACAAAACAACACAGCTCTCCAACTGATTTTGTGTAGCCTACTTTGAAAAAGAATAAATTCAACTATATAGTTTAACACATAGCAGAAGCAAACAAAAAGTGCACTGCAGCAGCAATGGGGTTTTGCAAGTTATCAAACTGAGCAAGTTAGTAAACAAACAACAAACGAAGGCGATGTGATAATGCTAATGTAATAATCAATTAAAGTAATTAAAACATCTCAAAAGACACACATTCATCTTTGGGTAAATGTTCAGAAGAAAAGCACTCGGCTATACCACCATACCACTAGAAAGCTGAAATATAAGTCACGGTTATGTAACGCCTGGAAGTCAAAGCGCGCATAGAGGGTGAACGCAGCGGGAGACCGGCGCACACTCCACGAGCCAGGACAGGAGGGGCGGACGACACCTGTGATGTAACGCGGAGCCGAACCGCTGCAGTGCGACCAACAGAAAATCCGACATTACAGACATATGCATCCAGAACTGCTGAGCTCGATAGCCAACAGAAGGTCTCTGTGCACACTGATGCACAGACGTGGGGCTGCTCATTATAGCAACGCTTGTTATACATTTGTGCATTTAATAAAGTGTTTGTCTGGAAGATTAACAGTAGGGCTAAACTGCGATAAACGAAGCCAAGGGTGAGATTTATAAAACTGCGAAAAAAATATTGGCAATAAAACTAACCTGTGGTGTGAATAGAAGTTGAAGTGGTTTGGCAACATATCCCTGACAACTTTAATGAGATTTACAACAGAAGGAGTAGCAACATGGCGCCAAAAAGGTTACATAGGCTGATAGAAATTCCAGAGGCTTCAAAGCAACTTTTACCAGCAGGCTTACTTGAACTGCCAGAAAGGTGTGAAAGAAGGTGTGAGACTGAGCTGCTTACAACACTTTGTGCTGCTTCCCCTGGATGATACTTGGTGTGGTGTCAGTTTCAGCATGCAAGCAAAATGAAATCCAGCCAGCCACATTTCTGATCAAGAGCGGCAGAAACTTCAGCTTGGTTCTGTTGAGTTTTGTGACTTTGTCTTTTATTTGAAATTGAAGAAATTTATACAAATATGAGCTGCTGCTGCTTAAGCCTTTTAGGTTTCTGTGTGTTCTTTTATCGAACAGGAATGAGACAACACAATGGAATAAGGAGTCCAATTATTAAATTTAATAAAGCCATTTCAAACAGGTTTACAGATTAATCTGGGTCAGGACTGCATGCCATGCCAGTGGGTATGACACGAAGTACTGACACAGTCTTTTTCAGCTTGCAGTTTCATATAGTAAAAGCTTATCAATCTTGGTTACATCATTATACAAAACAAAATATGGAAAACAGAGAACTTCAACAGCAGGGTGACCTCGAAGTCTCCATTTCTATCATTGTGTAGTCTCCATCAATGTGGTCCGTTGCCCAGTGAGAACACAAAATTCCTGATGACACGAAACATTATAAGCTTCTGTATTTTTAATCAGTTATGTTTATCTTCCAGTCTAAGACAAATTTCTCAGGCAAATAAGTGGAAACATATACCATCAGTATATTCCTTCAAAATGTAAAAACATCTGAACTGAAAAGGGAATCTGGAGTTTGAGACAGCTGGAAGGCGAAAATGTAGTCTATTGTTCTTAAAAAAGAAGCAGCACTAACATAACACTGCATATCATATCATCAAGAGATCTTTGATCATTCTTACAGGGCTGGATATTGATACGTTCTTTACCATTGCTGATTCTTCTGCCATTGATGAAAGGAACTGATAAGCTTGGAGAGACAAAAATTTGATGAACTGGACAGTTGGAAACAGGTTCTAAAGTGGGGCTGGTTATTGAATCCCATACCCAAGCTTGACCTGCTGTATTGTCCCTGTTTACTTTTCACACTATTTCTTCTGTTAATCATAAAATACTGACTTGCTATCCTCAAAATAGAGCCAAATTTGTATGTGGTATAATATGTATGTTAACAGTTATTTATTCCCACCTGCAGGTGCATTCTTCATTCCTTACATCCTGTTTCTTGTGACCTGTGGCATACCTCTGTTTGTGCTGGAGACAGCACTGGGCCAGTACACCAGTCAGGGGGGGATCGTGTGTTGGAGGAAGGTCTGCCCCTTGTTTGAAGGTGAGCTATCCACTGGGATTGTGGTGAAGCAGATAAAAGAAGAAAAACTGAGGGAATGCAATGCTAATGGTTATGCTATTTCCAGGCATGGGATACGCCAGCCAAATGATAATTTTCTATGGAAGTATCAGCTACATTGTGATTTTAGCCTGGGCTTTTCTCTACTTGTTCTCTTCCTTCTCTGGAGAGTTGCCATGGACCACCTGTAATAACACTTGGAATACAAGTAAATGAAATTTTTTGTCATTACTACCAAAATTGTGAGTGATTTCATTGTATTTTAACTATATGAAATTTTAGTTGACATATTAGAATGTAAATATTTACACAAGTTTACGTTTATAAAATACTAATGATAATACTTAATTATTTCATAAATAATACCTCATCCGTCAACTTCATTGTATTTTTAATCAAGTGTGATGTCTCGTTCAAGCAACTAAAATTTAATGCTGTATTTGCTTAATGATGTTTAAGTAGAACATGTTTAACAATATTTTGATCTATTTCAGATCGTTGTATCGAAATAAACAACTACAATGCCACTGTCAACTGGACATCACCAGTGAATGCATCATCTTCTGTTTTAGAGTTTTGGCAGTAAGTTATTTAATAATTTAATCTATATTACTCACAAATCAGTGTTAACTGATGCTGACAGGAATGGCACCCAGTGTGGTCTTCTGATGCTGTAGCCCATCTGCTTCAAGGTTTGAGGTGCTGTATGTTCAGAGATGCTCTTCTGCATACCTTTGTTGTAATAAGTGGTTATTTGAATCACTGTTGCCTTCCTGTCAGCTCAAAGCAGTCTGACCTGTCATCAAAAAAGGCATTTTCACCCAGAGAACTGCTGCTCACTGAATATCTTCAGTTTTACAGATGAGTCTCTGTAAACCCTAATGATGGCTGAGCAGGAAAATCACAGTAGATCAGCAGTTTCTGAAATACTCACACCAGCCCGTCAGGCACCAATGACCATGCCACATTCAAAGTCACATTAATCACCTTTCCTCCCGATTCTGATGTTTGGTTCAAACTTCAGCGTGTCTGCTGGCTAAATGCATTGAGTTGCTGTCATGTGATTGGCTGCTTATATATTTGTGTTAACAAGCAGTTGAACAGGTATACCTAATGAAGTGGTTAGTGAGTGTAATTCTTTGTAACATGCCACATAAAGAGCCTGACCGAATGTCTTATTGGCCATTCAATAATGAAATAATTCAAGATAATCATGCCCAAATTTGAAGCGTACAAAGCTGTACTGTCAATCCATGATACTTTCAACCCTAACAATAACAACTTTGTTGTCATTCAAAGCAACAAAGATGTGAACACAGAAATTAATTAACAGTCTTTTCAAACAATGAAATATCCCAGCTTATGATCAGTCAAAACCAAAAAAGGTTGTTCAGCCCCCTCCAACCTCCAACTCTCAAAATAAACTGCTAAAGCTCATGGTTCCTGACGTTGTAATTCCTTACTGTGGGAATGAGACATCGTGGAAAAAAAGCACAAGTTTACCTTCAGGGCCACCATGTTGAGAACATGTGCTTTCTTTTATTTTGCCTGATTTGACCTTTTGTTGGCACTATGTGGACATCTACAAACTGTTTAATTGATATCTCAGTCACGTTTTTGATATTTCTCTGTTAGGGGGGAGCTTAGGTGTTGCCGACTTTATACAAGTAACTTAATGAGCCAGAATAACTGAAAGCACCTGTGTACTGAAGGTGTGAAGGGCTTTTAATTGCACAGTCAAGCATGCATCCTTCTGAATAGTTTGATGAGCTTCAGCTTCAACAGCCCTTTCATGCTGGACCCAGTGACTTGTCAATCAGATATGTAACTAATAAAAATAAAACCAAAAAAGTCTGCTTTCCGCTCAGAGGTACATGCGCCTGATAGCTGTATTTCTATTTATTGCTGCCTTCCTGCCCAGTTTTCTAGCCACACTCATTGAATCTTTGCTTCACTTAAAGTCTTGATTGTTAATAACATTGTAATTAAAAACCAAAAAACACTTACATTGCTTTAAATGACATTTCCACACACTGATAGTACATCATCTTTCAGGCGACGGGTATTGAATATATCCACCGGCATAGAGGCTTTGGGAAGCATACAGTGGGAACTTTCTCTGTGCCTTCTTCTTGCCTGGGTCATCTGCTACTTCTGTGTCTGGAAAGGAGTAAGATCCACAGGAAAGGTAACACTGAAATCACAATGAACTGTTTTTGTTGTTAGTGAAAAAATAAAATAAAATCAGGATGCTGCTCTTCTGCAGGCTTCATAATCTAGATTTCTAGCCTATTGGACACATCTGTATCATATATTTTCATGTGTGGCAGTTGGTAATCCCATAACTAACATATGATGTGGAGTTTCTGCTGGTTTAGGTGCTTTGATGTTCAGTTTTGTTTTTCAAATCAGTGGATATCTGTTTGTGGTCTAAGCCTGAGATTACATCACCTACAGTACTGACATAATATGCTGTTAATCAGAAGTGGAGGTGGCATAACCGGTGGCTGCATGCTAATGGAAGGGTGATAAAAATCATCAACTGTCGCAGTGCTGATCGTAAATGATCTATTTGCCACTGCTTGTTCTCAGAATGACTAAGGTGTTTCATGGGGAAAAATGAAAACAGTTCCTAGGCATCTACTGTTTTGTCATAATCATGCATGCAATATGTTTTATAAGTCTATCCAGACTTACAAAACATTTCCCCTCAACTTATGTAGAAAATGCACAATTTGGGAAAAAGGTTGCTTTATTGAGTTGCTGAATAATGTCATGACAGTATGACCTCATAACAGCATGCTATCATAAAAGAATTCAACATTTTTACATCGTTTGTGGTAATGTATTGCATGTCTTTTCTCTCCCCTCAGCCCAACCGGTCGCGGCAGATGACTGCCCCTCCCTGAGCCTGGTTCTGCTGGAGGTTTCTTCCTGTTAAAAGGGAG
>JASGAU010392347.1:3598-16657 GCA_030220045.1 Australoheros facetus | reverse complement strand
ATCCTGATGTACAAATGTTGCTTTGAAAATAGCAACTGACTCGCTGACTATGTGCCCCCCCCCAGTGGAAGCAACCATTTCAAGTTCAGTGCACACTGTAGCAGTAATTTTGCACATGCTGAGGTCTCCAGCCGCTGTTTTCCCTGGTGTAACTGCAGCCTAATACAGAAGATTTCAAAGTAAAGAAGCATATAAAGATAATATTTTCATACCATTCATGTGGGGGTTCTTGAGAATAAAGTGACACCAAAAAAGGAGGAAATCTTTTGAGCCACTATGCTGGTTCCAATAGAGAGGTTATAGGTCTGATGTGGGCAGTCTGCTATTTCACCTCATTTTTAGTGACTTCAGTTGACTGATTCAGATTGTTCTTGGGAGTTCTGAATATGACAAAAGTCAAGGAGAAAATAACCAAACACCAAAGAAGCTGTAGCAAGGCAGAAAAAACCCAATAGCGTCTTTAACATTTGTACTATTAAATTGACAACCGTGAGTCTGTTTAACCAAAAAAGAAAAAGAAAAAAAAAGAAAAAACCCCATTGAAAGTCATTTTACAGCCAAAGAGCATTGTGTCAAGCCTTTCTCATGTGCCTTTACAAGCCCATTCTGCTACCAGCTCTGTTTACTCCAGCTCTAACCACTCAAACTTAGCTAATATGCAAACTGTGTTGTATTTAAATGCATCCAAACTGTCTGCTAATCAGCTGAAAGAAAATTACCTTCCTTAATTAAAGTGTATTCAAAATGTTCACTTAGCCCAAACAGGATATAATGATACGGACTTCTATGAACTGGATAATAAAAATACTGCACAGCCCAAGTAAATGCACAAACATTACATTCCAATAACCACACCCGTGTATATATTGGAGAAAAAAGGAAATTTGCATGGAGACGCCTACCTATAAAAGACCACCTCTATTGCAGCTGGCTGGAAATTAGTTTTATGGATTGTTGGAAGGTTAGAAACAATCCATAACTTCTAAAGTTAATTAGGTACAAAGCAGTTGTCACATACAGTATAGAGGTTGTTTTGGATGAGTCCCTTTGGGTATCTCATTAGAATGCAAATAGTGTGATTGTGTACCGCTATCTCTAAAGAAAGCCACCATACCTTTCCTCTCCTTTGCATTGTATTATCAAGATTCATGCATAATGGATCAAATTATCTAGATCACAGTGAGATTTTTGCTCCAAAGATACGCAGAACATTTATGCCACGAAAGCCTGCGGCTCTTCAACAGACAAGGCTCCAGGTGTAAATTTTGATATATGTATTTTTTTTTAAGTAAATTCAATTTTTAACAGTCTTAGTCTTACACACAAGCAGTTGCTTTTTACAAACAGACCTCCACCACAACTGGCAGCTCCCCAATATAGCCAGAGGCAGTTCTGCTAACATTGTTGAGTCTTATTGCCTTGCTCAAGGGGAACTCAGCGTATTCACTCTTCTTCAGCAGCTGTGGACTTAAACCCATTTGTCTAAGCTTTAGGTTAGCTTCACCTAACTGCTTGGATATTTATAAGATGCTAAATTTAGGTGTAGTTAATAAGAATGCATTAAGAAGCTGGTATAAACAACATTGATAAAACAAGATAAAATATAATATTTCCATTAAAGGAAATTACTATATCCAAGATGCTCTGCACTGAAAATAAATACATAGTATAATATAGTAAAGGGATGAAAGATGATTCATCATGTGATTTGTAACACAGAAAGTTCTGGCCATAAAGCTAGAAATTAAAATGTGTTACTTTACAGTGTATCTACTGTATTTTTCCTGTAAAAAGCACTGAATATAAATTTATTAAATGATGTTGTCAGCTGTCACTGATGTGTAAGAGTTCCCAGTATAATCTGGAACAGTTTTACCGTATTACTGTAAAATGTGCTAAAGTACTGCAGATCTAGAACACAGAACACAACATTACTTTTGCTGAGTAGGTTCCTAATCTGCATTGTCCGTGTCATCCAAATACAGCTTCTTTCTTGAGTACTGAAAAGACATCACCTTTTTTTTGGCGACTCCTATCGTCCAGGAGAAGAATGCAGTCAGTTTAAACGGTGACGGGGTTGTGGCGGCGTCACAGTTGCTGAATGACACAACCAGTGCAGCGACCTTAAATAAGGCTGAGCGTGGAGTAAATGAGGTGGTGAGACTGACTGCAACATGATTTTGATCAGATAAGTTATGAGTTATGGACTTGACCAAATGGCACGTGCAGTACAATAGCTTGCTGTGAACATCTTTTCCCTCAAATGCATCAATATTTGATTTGTATTCACAGAAAACAGTATTGCACATTACTAAAAGTCTTTTTTTTTTTTTTTACAATCTTCTATTACATGCATTGATTAAAAGAATATAGGAAAAAAATGCTACTTTTTTAAAATGCTATTACAAAAATGAGAAAATCTCAGTTTGCCACAGATGCAGTCACTACCTCTCTGCCAAACATGTCTTTCTCCCTCTTTGCCTTCATTGCTCTGGGGGGTTTCTCTTTGTCTTTACTGAAGAGGCTAAATGTTGGAAGTGGATTCTCCATTGGCCTTTTGTTCCCTCCACCTTCTGGCAGTGAAGGTGGAGGGAACAAAAGCCCCTGATAAATTTAGCCCAGTTTGCAGTTAAAGAAGAGCACCATTTTCCTTACTGCTGCAAATCAATCTCTCCTTCTCTGTCACTCTCTAAAAGCAATCCAGAGGAATTTCCACAAAACCTGACCTGGGAGCAGAAAAAGCATCAAATACAGGGTGTAGGCTGACAATCTACTAGAGGATGAACGTGTGTGTTTGTGATAATTACGCAAAGGTCTTAGACTGAAAGTTGCTATTGATTAACTGATTCTAAAATCCTATATGTAGCATATGTTAGTAAGCAAGTATATGTTTGTTTTTTCCTTCCACATAACCCTCCATTTAATTTGGATGTTTCATCTCAGTATCTCATACAGCTATTATATGAGTAAAATACTGCTGTAGCTGTTATTGAAAGTTGAGGGGGCTGCTTCCCTGTGGCAGTTAAAGCTGATGAAAATTATATTATTTTTGTGCAGTTTATATAACTTCTCCATCCATCTTTCTCTGCACTCTCATCCCCTTGCCCTTTCACCAAAGAGCAGAAACAGAGATGCCAGATTAATTTCAAGAAGATTCTCCATAAATGTCAGGTTGAGCACTTTTGAAAATCAATGAAATATCAGTTTCTCTCCTTTGAATACTGAATACTGTCAAGTAGGAAGAATAACAATGGCGAGCTCGGCGTCGAAGAGCAAACATTTTCCTTTGATTCTGGAAAAAGTTTTTCCAAGTGAAAATAAAGGCGAAACAATTTTAAACTTTCACAATAAAACATTGTGGTACAGGAAGACCCAACCTGTTCACTCCATGCTTGTTTTCAGGCACAACCACAGTCACTTTTACTCTCCATTTACCTTCACCGTCTCGCTTCAGTACACAGCCAATTCCAACTTGCAAGTGTTTAATTAATCCTTTATACAACTGAAGTAATAAGCACAATAGTACAGCTGACCCAGCTGCTACAACATGGCCTTTGGAAAAATCTGTCCTGAAATGACAATGTTCTTTCTTTACAGAATGAATGAATGGCTCCTCCTACACTGATGTGCCATGCACACAAAAAATTAACCAACATTTGCAAACTATTTGGATAACATGGATGTAGATTGTTGCCACGGTGGCATGGTGGTTAGCACTGTTGCCTCACAGCTAGAAGGTCTGGGTTTGTCCAAAGACATGCAGTTAGTGGGGTCAGGTTAATTGGTGATTCTAAGGACCTGTTTACACGATGCCGTTTCCACTGGAAACGGTGTCGTTTTGAAGCGTTTCCGCCTTCCGTTTACACAATAGCGTTTCAGAAATGATCTGTGTTTACACGATGACACGTGAAACGATGAAAACGATGTAGTTCCCATGCCAGGCCACAAGATGGTGTTGGTTTTCTCTTTGCAAAGTTTGTTTACGCAAGACGCGCACGCGTGGAGTGACAGTAGGTATTGTTCATTACTTACAAAATGGCCAATGTGAGAGGTTTTGTGTGGGCTGACGATGAGGTTGGATCGCTGGTGCACACAACGCTGAATTACAAAACGGTAAAAAAACACAAGAAAAGCATAAAAAGCACTCGTGAATCAGCGAGTGCTGTTTATCAATTTGCGCGTGCGTGAAAAAACTGTGGCCGTCGCAACCATAGTGCGCATGTGCGAGTCACCCGCTTTCAAATCACCCCGGTTTCAAGTGTTTACACGAGAACGCAAGCCGGTGCGTTTCTGAAACGCTCCACTCTGGACCCCATTTCCGAAACACATCGTTTTCACTCTGTTGTCGTGTAAATGGAAGGGTGAAACGCATCAAAACGACGCCGTTTCAAAATGAAAACGGTGTCGTGTAAACGGCACCTAAAATTGCCCATAGGTGTGAATAGTTGTCTGTCTCTCTGTGTTAGCCGTGCGACAGGCTGGCGACCTGTGTCATAGGGCAGGTGTACCCTGCCACTTGCCACTATGTCAGCTGGGATAAGCTCCCAATACCAAAAGAGACAATATTCTAGAGGTTTTGTTTTTCTTGTTACTGTGATATGAACTTAAAGTTCCAGAATATAAGATTAAACGTTTCATCCCAGATCTACACTCACCAGCTACTTCATTAGGTTCACCTACTCAACTGTTCAATAACACAAATATCTAATCAGCCAATCACGTGGCAGCAACTCAACGCATTTAGGCATGCAGACATGGTGAAGATGATCTGCTGAAGTTCAAACTGACCATCAGAATGGGGAAGAACAGTCATTTAAGCAACTCTGAACATAGCGTGGTTGTTGCTGTCAGACGGGCTGGTCTGTGTATTTCAGAAATTGCTGATCTACGGGGATTTTCCCACAGAACCATCTCTACGTTTTACTGGCTATTGGCCACGCCCGATTGCTAATTTAGGTGATAACGAGCAGTTCCGATAGCGAACTGGTAAAATTCTCAGCCCGGCATGACACTACCTCAGCCCGGCACAACGCCAGGCGAGCAACCTTTGGCTCGATCCCTGGGATCACACTGGTGATGGTGTAATGGTTTGGGCTATTTTCTTGGCATAGTTTGGACCAACTCAAAATTGTTTAACACCACAGCCTACCTGTGCATTGCTGACCATGTTCATCCCTTTATGACTCAGTGTACTCATTTCAGTCATCTCAGACTGGTTTCTTGAAGATGACAATGATTTTACTGTACTAAAATGGCCTCAACAGTTACCAGATCTCAATCCAATAGAGCACCTTTGGGATGAGGTGGAATGAGAGATTCTCAGCTGACTAATCTGCAGCAGCTGTGTGATGCTATCAGGTCAATATGATAGCCTTAAGTCATGAAGACTTAAGGCAGTTCTGAAGTCAAAAGGGGGCCAACCCAGTACTAGCAATATGTAACTAATGAAGAAACACTGAATGACAGGAGATACGCTGAAGAGAAAAAACTACACTCACTGAGGGTAATGCTCTATACTTGGTGAGTGTAGATTTTAATTATTTTCATTATTGGAGACTCAAAAAGTATTATCAAGAGGCAAGACTTAAGTTCAACAATCTTGAGTTAGTGAGTTACTCTTGTCTTCTTTATATATTTATACAAGTTTTAAAGTCTTTCGAGTTAGACAGGAGACACGCTGAAGCCAAAAATGTAGAGATATTGGACTGTTTGACAGTAAGCGAAGCTGAAAGAGATCAAACACCAAAGGACACTACTTGAAACCACGCCAAACCGCCTAAACCCAGCAAGGAAACAAAAGGCCAGACAGTAGGACTATTCAAGTTCCCAGAGAAAACAAATCACAGAAAAATTGCATTACTAACTTGCTTGGCACAAAACAGAGACTATTGTGTAGCAGACTGTCTGACCAGAGTGACTGATAAGAAAATGGGGAAACCATGATACCTTTAAAATGTTCTGATGGATTGAGATCAACGTAGCGGTTTTTGGGAAGGACAATAACCTGACAAGAAATGCTGGTTGAGAAACAGGAATTGATTTCCAAAGGGCTTTTAGTTTAAAAGCACAGGAAGAAATACGGCCCATCTTGCAATGAGATCACATCCTGTCAGCGTGTTGACTGTCTGTCCGATGAGTAATCACTTGTCATTAATACATCATTATAGTCAGTACTTATGGTCGGACCACACCCATCTTTGAACTCTACCTTAATTTTGAACACAACTGTGAATTTTTGTGACTGTTTTAAGCAACTTCTGAAGCTATGATAGAAACTGTGGGAGGATCAGAACCCACGCAGACAGAGACCCTCTTGCTGTGAGTGAACGTGTACCACCTCACCTGCTTGTTACCACACGGTGCAAATGGTACATTTAACAAATCAAATGGCAGTAACTGCTCTGAATGTATACTGTACCATTACTAAGACAGATTAATCCAGATAGATATATATTCAGACAGGCAGACACCCAAGGAAGAACTCAAACCACCGTTCTGGTAATTCGTGCAACAGTAGGTGTCCCCGGGACCACATTTAGGCGTTTCACCAAACACCAGCTACACTGTTAATTATCAAAGCAGTACCACATCAGGCAGCCTGCTGTCAAAGTTGGATCAGTCAGTGGGGCACCTACTGAAAACTAATAGTGGAGAAGACACAAGAAAAGTAACAAGAATGTTTCAGAATGATAGATTATGATTTTATCTTCTTCTTTCTGCTGCTCCCTTTAAGGACCGCCACTATGAATCATCCACCTTCATCACTCTATCCTTTGCATCCTCTTCTGTCACACCAACTGCATGTCCTCTTCACTTCATCCATGAAACTTCTCTGTGGTCTTCCACTTTTCCTCCTGTCTGGCAGCTCCATATTCAATATCCTTTTGTCAAATATATCCACTATCCCTCCTCTGCACATGTCCAAACCATCTCAGCCTTGCCTCTCTAACCTTGTCTCCAAAATGCTCAAACTGAGCTGTCCCTCTGATGTATTTATTTCTAATCTGCTCTATTCTGGTTAGTCCCATTGAAAATCTTAGCATCTTCATCTCTGCCACTTCCAGCTCTGCCTCCTGTCTTTTGTTGGTGCCACTGTCTCCTAACTACACATCATAGCAGGTCTCACTACCATCTTGTAAACCTTCCCGTTCATGCTTCCTGCTATCCTTCTGCCACAAATCACCCCTGACACTTGTTTCCACTCTCTCCACCCTGCCTGCCCTCTCTTCTTCACCTCTCTTGTGCAGTTTATTCTTTTATCAATGCCATAAATCAGTATTTTTTATTTGCTTCGGGAACACATGTCAAATGTCCTCCTGTGAACCAAACACAAAAAGCAGAGAGTGAAGAAAATAATCTCACGTCACATTGAGCATGTAATCATTCCAGTCCTACTGCTTTCACCTCTTCATGCCTGGCTCTAATACTTGCCGACCTGTCCTTGTGTCAACCCCACCTTAATGTATTTCCCCAGGCTCCATTTAAATCACTCCGCTCCAGTTCCCTCCATCCTCAGACTCTTCTCTTCACTCTCCTTTGTCTTCATCTTGTTCTCTCCCCTTTTCCTTTTCTGTCTCCTCACCCGGCTACTCTAATTGCCTTGCTTTGCCAAATGAGCCAGCCAATTGTGCCTCCAGTTAAAAGCTGATGAGGATCCTGCCCTATCCAGCCCTCCAACTCATTGGGCTTGGGAAGCTAAATAAAGAGGGGAATGATGAATAAAGCTTGCTGCTGAATGCAGATGTCATCTTCTCTGCAATGACAACTATTGCCTGCGACAGGCAGCATGCTGTCGTATTCCAGTATCCCATGAGAGTCAGGTTTCTGGCACCCACATCTTTCCTGTTTTGAACCTCATGTCAATGTCATTTCAGGGATCAACTGATGTGCACACTAGGTTACTGATACCTAAGGGAAAAAGAAATGCTTTCTGTCTTGTATTCAAAGATTTACCATAAATCCAACTGTCTCTAACTGGAGGATAAACAGTAAACAAGGGGAGGAAAAGAAAATGACACAGCTGACAATTTCAAAAGCTCTAAACTGAGAGGCATGGAGAGCGTATGAAAGTTATAAAGACAATATTTGGCACATCCAGTTATAGTAAGTAATATAAAAATCCAGAGTTCAATAAAGGCTGTTTATTCACGGCTGCTTCAGCATCACTGAGCTATTTGGTCTCAGTCTCGCTTGCTTGCTGGCAGAAACCAAAGAAAAATGTACATCACACTTGTTTTAATTTACTGACAGAAAGTCCAGCCAGCAGGTCTGATCTTGCCCATTTGATATGCCTCTTTCAAACACCTGCTTGCTATGGAACAGGGGTGGGCAGTTAATTTTCCCCAGGAGGCCACATGAGAAACTGGGACTGTTGTTTAGGGTTGTACCAATAAGGTGAATTCAGCTGTGCTCAATATTATCTCTTTATAAGCTTATTGCTGCAGCCCTCCACAACGGATGGGGCTCCTTGGGGAAAATTAATTGCCCACCCCTGCCACAGAAATTCAGAGAAGAAATTACATTGCTAGAAAGCGTTATATAGAAAGAAATGGTTCCCCTATTACCACCACTGGTGTTGCTGCAAAATCACTGTGACCTGTCGCGTTGAGAAGCTGTGTTTTTGGAGCCTTGAGCCTTGCAAATTAGCCAGTGCCATCTGAGAAACCGAGAATAATATACACTCATACGATGGCAGCCTGTCGAGAAGAAGCTCCATCATCTTTTCTGAGGCTAATGGGAATCGAAATTTGCAAAATTAACAGTCATGTTGTTTTAAATAAGACTTGAAACTTGTGACTGAGATAATAAACTCAGCAGTTAAGTGTTTACTGAGAACATGGGTCAACAGAGCAGTAGGTTCCTATTCTGTCTAGGAGAATATGAACCTACCTAGCAAGGGCCCATTCTTTCTGCTGGCACCCTGTCGGCCATAACAACAAAAGCAGGTTTTGGACATGAGCCTAATAATGCTGCCATGGTCCATAATGATTGTTAGGACATTGTTTTTTATGTTCATTTAGTTTAACAGAAAATCAAAAGACGGGACATCATCATGCAACCAGCAGCCACCTGCAGGACAGCACTGATTTGTGAAGTCACTATAGTGGCTACAGAGCTGCACGCTGACACTGATCTTTCTCACTCAGAGTAAAGGAGTAGCACAAGCATCATTAACTACAATTACACAACTACATGTATCTAATGAATTGTAATATACAGTAAAACTTTTTTTTTTCCTTTTTTAGAATTCATTTTGCAAACTATTAAAGATGAATTATTAACTATTATTATTCACCCCTTTCTTTACCTCGTTCAAATATCACTTAATATTTCTTTCAGGATTTGTGTGTATGATTATCATAAAAAAAAAAATACTGTTATATCTTGCACATACAAATGCTGCAGCTGTAGCTGTGTTGTTTACACACTTCACCCTGCAGAGGTGTCTTCTTTTATGGAGTCATGCTGGCTCCAGCCTTAAAGCTACAGAGTAGCTGCTGCGTGCGTGGCTACTGAACACAGACTATTAAAAAAACAAAACCTTACAAACAGAAAATATTTCAACAAATATTTCCCACCTGCCTCCAAGTCCAGATCAGTCACAGGTAATCACTAGTTCACCGCTGATACTGATCCAACTCTCAAGTGAAGGTTTAAGGATCGTCCTACAATGATCTTCAAATGCTGTGTAAGTAAAAATACACCCACTTCTTTCACATGCTCTCTCTGTAGCCAATGTGAATTTCCAAATAAATGCACACTTGAGTCAATTTATAAAGATTTCCTCTTTCCATGCATGCTATATATATATATATATGTGTGTCATAAAAGACTGCAAGGCCAGTTTTAAGAAGAAAAAAAAACCCCTTGCAACCACAATTAGACATACAGTATCTGCAATATTTTAACTGCCAGATTTAAACTAACTTGGCAATATCTTAGTGTGCTGGCAGCAAAATGGTTGAGAAACCACCTCAGGGAGGTGAGCACAACAGGAAGCTTTCAAAAGAGAAAAAAAAACCCCACTATCTTACTCATCTCATGCTAAAAAGAAGCACAGCTATCCTGTATCTGTACTAGACACTCAAGCACTGAAATTTATATTGATCTTTACATCTGACTGAGACAGACAAAATAGTTGAGCTGTTCCTTCAAAGCGAGATAGAGCAGCTTTCATGTGCGCACCTGATAGGCCTAAAGTCTCATTTTAGAATTGTACCACTTACGTGCTATTAGGGGATTATTTTTGGCACCACTGATTTCAGCCTTTTACCAACACATATTCAAGTTACGCTTATACGACCAGTGTGGGTTTACATAGCAGACTCTCAGTTTTAATTTGAGGTGTCGAACAGAAACACTGCATTAATCTTTATATATATCATTGGACAAAATCAGCATAAACAATCGTAACTGTTAAAAAAAAAGAAAAGTGTTTGATGTGGCCTTTCCAGAATAGTCCACTTCTTAACCCTTTAGGGGCTTCTGGGTTAGCGTGATATGGATCATTGTGTATGTTGTAATGTTCTAAAAAGTGGTGATGTAATCAATCTGTTCTAAAATACATGCTCTGTTCACCGTATATGTGTGTTTTTTTTCTTGTACACTTTTTTTTTAACACTTGTGGGCAAGGAACCAAATATGGTAACTTCATTGACCTTCATTTGCTACATGAATATGAAACATTTTGAAAAATGCCACAAAAGCAATTAAGTCATGCTACGTGCTCCAATAACACTCTGAGTCTGAAATTGTGAATTTCACAATATTTCATTGAGTGTCCTATTAAAGGTTAACCTAAAACTTGGCCTTCACAGGAGGAAACCGGTGCAAACCAGGACTAACTCATTATTCACGCCCCTTCGTTTCTTCCTTAACAACATGAATTTGACTATATTGCTATAGGACACGATTCGTCTGGTGTCGACCGTCACAATAACTGTAATGTGTTTTCTGCCATGTGAGATGGGAAAGAGGGAAAGTACAGGATGGATTAGAGAAGAGAGGAAGAGATGCGGGAAATGGGGGACTGGAGCGGAGGAAAGTGGAAATAAGAAGCGACAAAGGTGAGACAGGTGAGGAGTGATGAGCAGTGCAGTGATTTATCAAAAAAAAAAAATAAAATACTGTTCAGTCCTGGACAGTTCCAGCTACTGGAAGAGTGTTAGCAATTTGAACTGATGAGTGTGAGTTTGTGTGCGTTTCAGAGAGCACAGATGGAGTAACACATAAGCAAGTCTTTCAGAGAAACAATCGCTTTCAAAGTCACTAAACAATATAAGAGTGATGTCAGAATCCACCAAGACCCGCTACTGTGCCTTTGCTCAATTAAATATGGAGCATTTAAATATTAACATAAACCCGTGGCCACAGCTGACAGGGTCAAACATAAAAACTAAATGAATCAACTAAGAGTTGGAAGAATGTTTGCATTACTTAGAAGCACGGTTTAATTCACAGAATATGATGAAGTGGGACCTTTTGATATTTAACAGCTGATCCTCTTGTTTTGTTCCAACTTTTAATATCACTCAGCAGCGAGTTCAAGCGCCTCTTTTACAGAGTCAACAGCTCATAAACAGGGACAGTTGTAGGATGAATTATTTTGGGGGCTCAGATATATGGATTTTAATCTTTGTTTATAATTTCACATCTATAATCGTAGCAACTTTTGTGACACCTGCAATTCTAAACCAAAAGTCTCCCAGAGGCAGCAAAGTACAGTAAGTAGCATTTGCCAGAGCGGTGGCAAAGTGGATGTAATTGTAACTGACCCTGATGATGGGAGCGATTGCTGGTCATTAAACCATAAAATACCAGCCAGAGTAGGAGATAATAAATCTCAGACAAGAACGTGAAACTCAGCAAAATCATCCAAGGCCAGGACTGCAACGGCTGGAGGGTTAGTGAAGAGCCAGGCCTGAATTTCAATTGTGTCCCTCCGCAAACTCCATATGATACGTGTATACACTCTGAAAGGCTTAAGGACACCACTGGGCACACACGCTGAGCTGTAGAGTCGATCTGCTCCTTGTTTGATTATGTGTGCATAAAGCATATCACTATTAACATTGACAGGGACAACAACGGCGAGTCTCCTCACCCCTTCAAAGCATGAAAACATGAGAGCAGTGGGCTGGAAGAACATCCCAACACCGTCACCCCTCATAACAGGCTCGGCCGGGACACTTGGAAGGCCGTGTTTTACTGAGTACTCGCTGCCAGCTTACGAACCTCGGCAGCTGGTGGCCCGGCATTTACTTCTCACACTACAAGCTGTATTTTTGGTGTTCGGAAGCAGTGTGCAAAAATAGAGCATCATATTCTTTTGTGTACCCTGACTTCTATCAAAGTCAAGTTCACATCTCCTTTTTCTTCTTGCTCTCACAAAGCCTGGCTGAGGTGAAGGCAGCTAAAGATAAAACTGGATGTCTAGTTTCTGGGCAGAGACGCACTCCACATATGGCACATATGAATTCATTTCTCACCTTGACTCTTATGTCTGTGCTTTGAATGATGGTACAGTAATGCAACAAGCCGCTGCTGGCATTTTAATGCATGAAAGGACTGTGGCAGACGCTGGTCTTTGAACTACATGAAAAGGTGATGTAGCGGTGTAGTTTGCAGAAAACACTGATTGTAGCTAAGAGTACAGGAGCACAAAAAAAGGCACACATTTAATGTACAAGTTTCATAGCCGTACAACGTGTTTCATGAATGACACTCAGGGAAGTATTTATTCGTTTGATTAGGCAGATGTTGAGAGTGTACATTGTATGCTGAGCTATTGTCTGTAGCAGCATATCATTGTGAAAGAAATGTTTGCTTATGAATGTTAGAATGGAGACATTTGGGCACAATCCCCTGCTGTGCATTATAACCAGCAGTTTGTGTCATTTAAATGGGCTGTTTAGCTGTCATAATTACCTAAAAAAAACAAAAAAAAAACAAGTATTATGTTGCTTTCATAAATTTTCCAGTGTTAATGTTTCTTCTTCCCTTCCCAACTCAGTTTACTTTGTAATTAGAAGACTTGTAGATCTGTAGTAAGTGCAATAT
>JASGAU010392333.1:0-14176 GCA_030220045.1 Australoheros facetus | reverse complement strand
TCCCTTCAGCAAAGCAGAAGAGGAAGACCCAGTGGAACCCCACCTCCAGCAAAGCGCAGAACAGTGACCAGAGTACCCAGTGAGGTCAGGTTCAGCACAGAAAATCACTGGCCCAAGCTCACCCAGGTCAAAAATGCAAACAGATGCCACGATGCTGCATGCACAAGGAAGACCAAATACATCTGCATGCAGTGCCGTGTGGCACTGTGCCCTGGATGCTTTGGCAATTTTCATGTAGCCTAAGATTGATAAACTCAGCATATGCTGAGGTTAGGAGTTAGAAAAAGGAGTTAGGAGAGGAGTTTTGGAGATACAGATATTTGATGAAGACTGTTCTCTTTGTTTAAGCCTAAACAGTAGGGCTATAGAATGTTAGAGTGTGTGAAAGTATGTTCAAGTGTTTTTAAAACCATACAATGAAATATGTGTTCATGGATTTATGATGAAACTCAGATTGATTCATTCTTCCATTAAGTTTATCCTCCTAAGACCCTGCGTCCACATATGGGGACATTACATTAAAAAAAAAACTTGACTCAGGATTTCATAATTCATGCATCAGAGGGTTAAAACTGCACTCTATCTGAAGATCACCAGATGGTGGCAGGTTGCAAAACAACTTCCAGTCCTATTGAGGTTTTGCTGACACATGACCACTAACCACGTGTCATTAACTTGTCCACCATTTTGGACACGTGACAATCATGGTGACCAGTCCCGTCGCCAGATCTCAGTCTTAAGGGGGGCTTATGAAATCTAACAGGGGGGCACCACTATTATTAGCTTGATTAGTGATCTGGCTTGGGTGGGCGGGCCAGGGCGGGCCCAAGCGTATCAGTGGGCGGGCACAGCCCCCTAGGGCCCGCCCATAGCAACGGGTCTGATGGTGACCATGAAGGTCACACGGACTTTGAGAGTGGTCAGTAAAGTAAAGTAAAAGTTGTGCCTTGTGAAAAATGTTGGTTGCAGCAGTCACAGCTTTTCCTGGTGGCTCTTCTCCATTTCCTTTTTGTGTGACACTTTTTTGAATTTTTAGTTAGCAAGTTTGCAGACAAACATGAAAAACTCCAAGCAACTGTGGAAATCTACTAACAACCCTAGCAATCACAATTAGTTTTTTAGTGCAGCAACTTCTTTGCAACCCATTCCACCCAGCGATAGCCAACAACTTTCAGGAACCATAGCAACCAGGCAGGGAAAACACATTTTCCTAGCAACCAATGGTTGTATTGCATCCAATATGGCAGACAAATCTTAAGAAATGTGTGCATGACATCACATGAAAAACCTCAATAGAAGTCAGTGGGAAAAAAAAGGCTTTCTGTCTGCATAGGACAAACATAGGGGCATGTTTGGCCATAGGATTTTGTAGCCATGCTAGCTGCTTTGTTAACGTATATTTTGGATGAAAGCTGAATGTCTAGAGAGACAGACGGTCATTGGATCATCTACACAAAGTCAAGTCTTTGCAACTTGATTTTAATACAGCAAAAAATAGACACAGATGGCTGTCTAAAAGATTAAAAACAAATTCAAATGTAAAATCCTTTGTTATCCTTTTGAAAATGCAGTCAGCAGCAAATGGAACATCCAGGTTTAGTCTGTTAAATAAGAAACTGTAAGTACACACAGTGGTTTCATTTTGCATGAATACTATTATCAGTGGAGTAATGAGATCACAAAACTCTACTCACTGGGGACAGAACCAGAGAAGGAGTTGGACACAGGACCGGAGAAGGAAGACGACGTTCCTCCAAAGGGAGTAATGGCAGATGAGGAGCCACCAAACGGCGTGAGGGTGTGGTTGAAATTTACAGCCCCGGAGCCAGAGGAAGATGAGGGAATTTGACTCTGCTGCAGCTGGGTGGGTTCTGGTCCGTAGTGACCAACGTGAGGCGTGGTGGCGGCATTGGTGTCAGATGCCTGGGAATTCTCTGGCTGATACTTCATTGTCGGGCCTTTGTCCTCTTTGCTCTTAATGCAACCCATCGTCTCACCCTGCAGACAGAGCAGACAACAAAAAGATGTCAGGTCAGTGTAAACAGAGGAAGAGAATGAGACAATATACAGGGAAGGGCTGAGGGACATATAGGATTACTGACTACAGCATAAGGACTGTAGGAGCTGGAAGAAGCATTATGAAATAAAAATGTATTGACCTATTATTATTATGTGAATCATTTTGTTATTGTTACAACCACTAAGACTATAAGCCATGTGGTAACTGGGACATATGGATAAATATTAAATCCGATTTGAATCACTCAAACACAGCCATATAGAAACAATTCAACTATCATTTTCATTGTTGCAATCTATTACATGACACTCCTGTTCCATCAAGAGACTTCTTAAGGTTTACAAACAAATGACAGATTATATGCTTTTAAACCCACTCCATATTACACGGGGAAAATACTTATTCATGCCTTGCTGCAATAAAACAAGCTTGTATGGGTCCCTCTGCCCATGGATGGCTACTACATGGGTTCAATCTATCTATCCATCCATCCATTTTCTGCTGCTTCTCTGGGTCCAGGTCATAGGGGCAGCAGTCTAAGTAGGGAAGCCCAGAGCACTCTCTTCCCGTTCACCTCCTTCAGCTCATCTGAGACAGAATTAAATTATTCTCAAGACAGTTGAGAGACAGAATCTCACCAGTGTGTCTTGGGTGTACCCTGGAGCCTCCCCCCAGGAGGACATGTCCAAATCACCTCACTTAGGAGGTACCCAGGAGGCATTCTACCCAGATGCCTGAACCATACCAACTGGCTCCTTTCACTGTGGAGGAGTAGATGTTCTACTCTGAATTCCCAGCCGACTGTCAGAGGAAACTCATTTCTACCACATGTATCTGCAGTCTCATTCCTCCAGTCACTACCCAGAGCCTGTGGCCATAAGTGAGGTTAGGAATGCAGATTAACCAGTAAATCGACAACTTTCTCCTCACTCACAAAGAAGACCCCAAGACACCTGGGGCAGTAACTTGTCCCTCACTCACAGTGGGCACTCCACTCTTTTCTGGCCAAGAAACATGGCCTCAGGCTTAGAGGGGCTGATTTTCATTCCATTCACACTCGGCTATGAACCACTCCAGTGCAAGCTGGAGGCCAACAGAACCGCATCATCTGCAAAAAAGCTGAGAGGAGATCTTCAGGCTACCAAAGTGGAAACCTTCTGCCACTTGGCTACGTCACTGATTCTGTCCATAAAAATTGTGAACAGACAAATGGCAGCCCTGCTGGAGTCCAACACCCTCTACAAAGACATTTAAAGAAACCATAAAGAGACGTCCAAAAAGAGTCACAGAATAATCACAAAAAAGGCTTAAAACCTAAAAGAAATACAAAACAGACATAAAATGACTAGACTACACATTTAGACAAAATGACTGCTGGGAAACATAAAGCAACCACAATGGAACACATGTCAAAACAAAAACCACCTACAAAGTCACAGAGAACAATACAAACTGACCAGAGCAAAATGCAACAAAACCACTAAGAGACAATCAAAAGCAAACAAAATATTACAAAGAAATACAAAATGACTACAACAATACACCAAATAACTACAAATTTGAATACAAATTAGCTTGGAGAGACGCAAAATGAACAAGTGTGAGTAATTTGTGTCCCTGACCCTGAGATTCATGGATTTTTTGTCTTAGTCAGGGTATCTTAGTCCTCTGCCTTTTACACATCTGTGCCCAGAGATCTAACATTTCACAATCTGTCAATGCCACAGCCTGACCATGCTAGAAGATTTAAAACATTGATGTGTCTCTATCCGCGTGGTTGTCATTCCTCTTTCTAACATAATCTGGATGGAGTCACGCTGAGGCATTCTTTTGTGGCGTGAAAGCCCGGAAAATGTGGAGACAATCAGATACGCTCGTAAAGAAGTCTGAGCGCTGGGAGATCAGAACGGTTTCATTTGCCAAGAACAATGGCTGAATGAGGAGTAGGAGCTGGTTTACTGCCACTCCAAGACAGTAAAATAAAAGAAGTATAATGTTTTATAAAGAGAAGAGAAGATGTTCAGTGTGGAAGCAGACTAAACATGGCGCTACTGAGCAGCACAGTGGCACAGTTGGTGACAGCAGTGCACTGAATTACAGGGTCAGGATCATACAGTCATCACTGAAAGAAGATCTACTGGTGCAGTAATACATCCTTCTCTGATTTTGGAACAGTGGCCTTGATGTTGGGAGGTGGGAGGGATTTTTCCTCATCATAGAGGGAGGTGCATAATCAAGAGTTCATTGAGTTCTCCAGCTGAACTGCCAAGGAAATCAACAAAATGGGGACAAACCACAAAAACCTTCCAAAGATTCAGAACACTTCTCTCAAATAAAACTGTGCAAATTGCAGGTTGCAAGTCATACTGGGTACTGGTCGTCCTCTACAAAACATTTTTTATGGGTGGTCAGTTGCTGGGGATGTCAAAAAGAAAAAGATTTCTTAAAAATAGCTTCCAATGAATATACCAGTAAATCTAATCTCAGATGTTAGATCTGTAGCTGACATGTTGAGAATGCTGGCATGGAAAAAAAAAAACACACACACACCTTCTTTTTCCAAGCCAAACTTTCCTTTAACCTAGAGATGAAACCAGTGTCATGGAAAGCAGAGGGCTTTGCTCAGTGGCTTGGTCGACGCCGGTGGTCTTGTATTTCACTATTAGACAGACGAGGGCCTGGTCCGCCGGGTCAGCGGTGAAGCTATCACGTTGTAAAACACTGGCTGGCATCCCAGGAATATTTGCACTTGAAAAATGTTTTTCCATCCAAAAATGAGACATCAGCCATTTCCTAAAAGTGATGTCAGTCTCCCAAAATTATCATAAATACTGAAGTTGAGCGATTTCAAAATAAAATGTCTCTCTTTTATATTTATAGTATGCCAGAATGCTGCTGAATGATTACACTTAATGCTGTTTTTTTTTTTTGTTTTTTTTACTTGGGGATATGAGTCAGTGCTGATGTAGTAATAACTTATTTGTTACACAATTTCTTTTTTTACTTTGGAAAAATCAATCTTTTGGAAGGAAAGGGGAAGCAAATATCAGCCATAAACGCAATGCCCTCAGTTCACATGTGACCTTTGTTGAATATTATTACCATCCCTCTAATAAATCTATAAAAATCTCTCCTACAAAAAATGGACAAATGCTGTGAATTTATCGAGATTCAATAATTCCGGTGACTCTTTTTCCTGTGCCGCAGTTTGAAGTTCATGTGTGAAAACAGCTTGGACAGATTCAGAGAGTTTTGAGAAACTCTGACATTTTCCACATTTGCCCTTTCTCACATGTAGCATACAGCAAGAAACAGTCTGCTTCAGATATGTTTGCACATATCCGCAATACTCCATAAATAGTGTTGTTTAGGGGGACAGAGGATGTGGGAGGCAGTGCTGAGACCATTTGATTGGTGTACATGTGCCTAACTTTTAGCTGCAGTATTCACCCATTGTCTCATTCCGAAATCTAAAGACTTTGAACTTGTTATAAACCAGTTATAAATCTGGCATTCTGGGGGGCCAAGTCTGGTACCCACATTTTATTGAGTTTTAGTATCTTAGTTTATTGTTAAAGCATGCTAATATTGGCTGATTAGTAAATATTAGCATGCTTTAACAATAAACTAAGATACTAAAACTCAAAAATACTGCCTGCTAAATGTCAACATGCAGCATTCTGTTAGCAATTAGCACAGCAGCACTCATGTATGGATTCACAGAGTGTCTTTTTTTTTTGTCCTCGCAGAAAGAAAGACGCTGAGTACATTAGGTCATTGTCAAACTTAGCAATAACCTATCAATAACCTAACAAAACAACTTGCAAACTGATCAAAAAGTGATTAAAAATAAGTGTTAGCAATAATCCTACTTTGGGCTTGCACTGTAAAAATTTAAAGAAGTCAGGCAAAAAGCTTTCAGTGTGTTGACAATGCATTTTAGGTTCAGTGTTTTAAGCAGTACTAAATGCTCAGAAATTCCCACTGGATACTGAAAGGAGCTTATCTGTCAGCACACACCTGCTTCCTCGTCACATTTGAAGCAATAAATATGATATACGGCGCCTCGTGTTTAACTGAAGGCTGAGCTGCAACTGCACTGCAGCATACTGAACAGATAGATTCCTATGGAGATTTTCTTGAACCAAACTGCTTGTGGTGAGTTATTGACTTTAACATAGCTCAGTCCCAAAATATCCTTCCAAAAACCCCAGCGATAAAAACTCAAATAACATTTCTATTAGTGACTGTGTGGACAAAGAAAAATTATGAAATTTAGTGCATATATATAGAGAGTTTTGCTGAATGCTTGCGCTGAATGAGGAGGGGGGCAATCAGGCTCACAGAGCCAGCTCTACCAGCTTGAGCTACTAGGAGGATTATGAGGATGGTGGATTTAACTTAAGAGGATAATAACAGAAAACAACAAAAAAAAGAAGGCGTGACCACCGGTGGCTGTAGTTGAAACAGTGAAGACTTCTGACTCCACAGTCACTGTGGGCTATTAGATATTTGTTGCATTCATGGGCTTTTCACATGGGCAGAGTTAAGAGGGCTATCAGCTGAAGAGGAGGCTCTTAAGGGCTCTTTGCTGTGATGATACGATGCAGACTGGATTTGCCTGGAGCCCCTAAATCAGCTCAGTTAGCTCTCTGCCAGCCACACATACTGACACCACAGGCTTTGTCCACACTGAAAATCATGAGCTCTAGGAGATAATGGGGGGGGTATAAAAGATGCAGCACCAACAATGTTAAGGCCAATGGGAAAGCATAGCAGTCACGAAAAAACAAACTCCACAATCGCAAAATCACACCTTAATGTCAAAATGTCTCACTCTCTTTTGCACTCAGCTCAACACAAGATCTTTAGCAGAGCCATGACGCCAAAAGGATGATCTGCCTTTCTGCTAATTATAGTAACTTACTCTAATTGCAGACAACATCCCACTGCCCCCAGGATGCTAACATGACCTACAACAGCATGCAAATATGAGAAGACTCCCAGTTGCACCAGTCAGAGCCATAAAGGAACAATGAGAGAGGAAGGTGAAGAGTTTGAATGCATGTCAGCACAAGCACACATATACTGAGGCCCCTTGACTATCTGATTGGAAAGGTTTAGTGCTATTGTCTCAGGACTGCTACATTATGACAGACAAACAGAGACAGAAGACGAGGCGTAAGTAAGCTTGACATATCATTGAATAAAAGCTTTGCTCAAAGCAAAGATTCTCATTCTTCAGCTCAACAAAGTGAGGAATTTGAAGAAGAAAAAAAGCACTCTTAGCTGCGCTACAGTCAACTACAGACAGGTGAAAAATATCTGTAAAGCAGAAACTTAAATATCTTTTCCATCACTGCTGAGCTACCTTCCGTTTCCACAATATCTCAACAGCAGCAAAGATGAGACATTATCTTTGTTTAATATTCCTCTTCCAGCGAGGTCAAGATTGCCTAGTGAGCTACAGTGTCACAGACAGCTGACAGGGATTCAGTGTCTTGCTCAAGGACACATCAACAAAGCTGATACTTGCCGAAACCTGCCTGCATGTCAGGGCTTCTCAGGGCTCCCTTAGGCTGTGAAGTATTACAGGAAATACATAATAAACCAAAAAACGATTTTATTTTTGGAGATCTGAGGCAGCTCCAGATGTTCCCCCGAGGGACCACATCCCTCCATAAAACATCTGAGATTCAGAGAGGAACTCAGACCCTCAACCTTTTGTCTTTGTCTTTTCTAGCTTTCACTCTTTTCTCTAAGATTATTGCCTACTTATGTTTCATTTGTGTATTTACGTGGGCTAACATAATCTGAGTTTCAGTTAAAGCCATCCCTTATTCTTTCCATGATCTCGTAAAACAGTTGTAATTCAGACCTGCAGTCTTCTTATCAGCGACCTTCTTCAGTTTCCTTCCCCGACTCTGACCACAAAGTGATAATTCCACAGAGGCTCCACAAAATGCTGATAAGACAGAGAGGAGAGCTTTTCTCCCTCACTCTCTCAGATTATTCTGAAGAGGTTTGCAGGGATCATGGTTCAGAATTTTCAAGAAGGCTGCAGACACCAAGTTTAGTTGAGTAAGCTGAATGTGCAGGATTATTTGAGGGTGGTATCTGTATTTATAGTCCCTCTGGTCAGAAACTAGGACATAAATTGATTATTATGTACTATTGATATAGTAATACCAGGATTTGCTGCGTTTCTGTGATTTTATATTATTTTTAACTGGTCTCCTTTGGTTTCATATTGTTAAATAGACTAAAGAGGCTCTCTGAAAAGAACTGATTGCTTGCAAAGAATAACCTGCAGCATTGCACGTGGATTACATGAAATCTTTCGAGACATCACCTTAAAGCACTATAAAATATCAGATTCAGATCTTACAATTGGACTAAATATGGCCTGTTGTTTCAATTTTATTTAATGTGAAAGACAATTTTATCGAGAGCCCTAAGTTATGCTAGCAGCTCTCTGATGGCCTGCTTAGCTTTATGCTGCTTATTTCCCTATTCATTAAAAACTGCACATGTATATTTTTAATAACTATTTGTTTAATGAGACTTTAACTTATGCTTGACCGGTATCATGACTGCTTTGACTAAGAGGTAAGTGTTGATACAGGCAGCAACTGTTACTGGGTTTTACCTCTGCTAATTCAAATCACTGATCTGGGCCTCAAGTCTGTTTGTGTGCCAATGCTGCCTTTAGGAGTATTTTTTTGAAGCAATTTTCTGACAATAATATAACTAGATGTGTTGGTTTTACTAAGAGCCCATCCAAGAAGCGTGTACTGCAGTTTTGGTGAGTGAAACTCTAGTAGTTTATTAGCAGGTGCCTCTGTCTATGAATGTTAGCTGCACTCCAGATTCTCATCTAAATACAGTCACTTCTGGCTCCATCATGGTGGCAGCCAAAAATGTTTAAATTCAAAAGGTGATTCCACAAACCACTTGGGGACTCCACTGTGGCTGTGTCCATCTTCAATATAGAGTTTATGGCAATAAAAAGAATAACTGCCTGCTAGCGTGGCTATAAATAGAAATAACATCAATGATTACAGCTTCTGAAAAATCTTGATTTACTAATTCTCTTACGTTTTTCACTTTAATTGTAAACTCTTTGAACTGTTTGCATGTATACATACATGAAAGGTGTAATACTGATAAGCTGCTCAAGATGAAGACGCAATAGTGAAGTATACATTATTAGATCTCCTCCAGAAATCTTTCTTTTGCATGCCATGCATTATAAATGAACTGAAGTCTGATTCTAAGATATAGCAAGAGTCTCACTAGTTTAAACAGGCCCCAATCCTCTGAGATTTAAATGATCTAGATCTTGATATTTGGCTGGGTGACAGCTGGGCAGCTCAGTTGAAGGGCAGTACGGTGGTGGTGGTTTTCTTCCTCCATCAGCCAGAAGTCTGACTGAAACGCTGCCCAGCATCTTGCCGGGCAGCTGTTAGCTGCTGACGTTGCGGATGCAGACTGGGTGGGTCTGTGGAGCTTTAATGTGCTTCAGATCTTCAACAGATGCACCCTGCCACATTCCTCTGATGCCAAAGGGTTAAATTTGGGTCTGAAGAAATGTCATGTGACGTGGGGATGTGAGGCTTCTTAGCATCACGAGAAACATCAATAAATGATTCATAATGAAATTGACTCTGCACTGGGTGTTGAGTTCTGTTGCAAGCCTGCTTACACTAAACACTTAGAGATTGATTTGAGAACATGTTTAGCCTCAAAGCTCAAGAGTGCTGAACTTTAGTTCAGCAGAAAAAAAAATCTGTGATTATTTGCATTTTTATCATAACTGACTCTACATAACCTGACTCTAAACTTGTGTGTGTGTGTCAAACACAAAACCTGACTGAACAGCTTCTGTCTGTGCTCATGTCAGTTATTGTGCTGCCAGCGAAGAGACATCACACGTTTTTGAGAATAAAAGCTCTCATGGGAAATCCTGAATGGGCATGCTATTTTTGGAATTTGAGTGTGTCTACAATCATCCATCTACAATCAGTGCATAACGGGACTGGTCGCTTTAAGTGTCACCATCTAGAAAAGAAAAGTGACTGCAAAACTCATATTACAGCCTAGATTTGACTCTTCTCCAGCAAAAATCCAGCTGGATTTTACATGTGGACTGTTAAATTAGGAGTTAAGAGTTTAGGAAACAGTCTTCTACACTGGAGCACTTTATTCAAGATATTGAAACTCGCTCTCCCATACTGACCGCTGATAAGAGGGTCACTCATATATATATGTTCATGTGCCTTCTTTTGTCAGTGCTGGTTTTATGTGCGGGGAGTGCTGCTCACATGCTGGAGTAAGATGTGAGTGAAGTGCTGAGAAGTTTGAAAAAGAAAACAAATGAAAAGAAACATTCTTAGAGTGGTAAACTGATTTGATCCACTAGATGACCTCATTAAGCAATCATGTAAAAATTCCCCGTCTCTACTATCAGTATCTTCATTCAGTCCCTGGTACAGTATCATGTTGTACTGCATAAAATGATTTATCCAGAGGAACACTGTGAAGACCTTAAATACGGGAGGTTTCATGATTTTACTGTCATTTTAAAGATGAAATTGTATCATTTTAGGTATCTTGAACTATCAAGAAGGCAAAAGTTCAGCATTTCATATTTAAAACTCATAAACAGATTGATCAACCAAGCATTTTCTCTGTCAATAGATCAGTCTCTTCACAAAAAAAAAAAAATGTAGAAACAGTGAAAAATACCACAATGACAACAAAATCACTCAAAATATTCTATTTGCTCTAAAGGCCAGAAACAAGCAGCAGATTTTTTCCTTAACCCTCTGAGGTCCAAGCCATTAAAGGTATTCCCAGAAGGCTGATTTTGTTCATCTGAACGCAGCATTTTCAGTGGGAAAAACATTTCAACACTCATCCAAATGGCTTCTTCAGTTTGGAGACTGGATAATTGAGCATGCATCAAGATATCATAGGTGTTAACCATAACCTGATATTTTAGGGGAAGCAAAAATTTTAATTTTTTGGAAGAAATGTGTATAGTTTTGAATGTGTATGAGTTAGAATGATTATTTTCTTTTCTCTATGATTTCCAAGACTTGGGAGAACGATTTATTGGAAACAAAAAATGAGGTATTCAGACTTCCCATGCTTACAGTTAGGATTAGGGTTAAGGCTGGGGTCATCACCAAGAATGACTTAGACCACTGAGGGTTAAAACACCTGAAACCATCAAACTGTGGAAATTTTGCTTCACAAACAGCGAAAAAACAGCTGCAAACTTCAGTTAACTAATCAGTTCATTGAGCAGTTCTTGCAGCTTTGCTAATAACATTAAAACCTGTAACTTTTTTCTGTCAGGACATGTTCACGGGAAGCTTCCAAGGGTGAAAGATCACACTGCAAAGTCTTAATAACATTAGAAATAGTGGTTTCCCCCTTGAACTCCCTTCTCTCCAACTTCAGCAGCCCTTATAAGGATTCAGAGCGGCTATGATTCACTTACAGTTGTGCAAAACTGCAGAGCTGTTCAGGATATGACACCACACCAAGTCACTTGAAGTCTTAACTGCTTGCAGACTTCAAAGAAAATGTGTGCGAGAAAAGCCCCTGCCCTGAAAGTGGAGATGGAAAGGTCGGAGTAAGAGAAGAATGAGCAAAGTGTGGCTCAGCTGTTAAATGAGTGACTTTGCAGACAGCATCACGAAAAAGACCTGAACCTCTTCCTCCTCCTCTTCCTCTTTAAAGCCATCCTTATTTCACTATCACCCTCATCTAGCCCTGTTAATTCAACTCTTAATCAGTTATTTAATCTAATTATTAGACCGACAACTGCACTCATAATGAATAGAAACACATTAAAAAAATGACAAAAAATAAGTACTGAACCTATTTTTTTTTCACACGAGTTTTTGGCTATTAATCTTTAATGCACCACTACAATCCCTTTATAACAAGTTAAGACTCGTATTTAAGATAATTAAACCACGTAATAATAATTAGACCCCTGCGTTCTCATTAAACTGCAGCGTACAATAATCAAAGTAAGAGAAGCTCAGTCTTACTTTGATTATTCATCTGCAATCCGATATAGTTATACTGACATTCCTCTGGGGCTGAAAGCATGCTGACTGTTCGCCGATATCCTCTAAAATAATAACAAAGCGCCTGGTTTGCAGGGAAAAACGCACTACATACAAAAACCTACAAGCATGCCTGTTATTATAGGACATCTCATTTCCTTTGTTGACAGGTCAGACAGGCGAACAGCTGCGCTTCGGCCCATCTTTATCTGATCCCGCTGCTCTGACAAAGACCACTTTTCTTTTCTTTTTTTCATTTACCTTCTCAAATCCGAGTCCTCTTTGGGTGTATTTTCCTTTCCCCTCGAATCAGATCAGCAAAAGAAAATATCCGAGTTATTTCAAACGGAACCGAGTCGCCTTCATCCTCATTTTACGCATCCAGCAGAGCCAACTGTGGTCAGATTTTTAGTGAAGTTAAATCAAAGCAGCTTAAGTGTTGCAGTCTTGGAGGATGGCGGGGGCGATGGAAGAGACGGTCATTGTTATCAGAGCGGACGGGTCAGAGAAGATGAGTCCTGCAACGGCATGACAGTGATTTAGGATGGGGGNAAAAAAAAAAAAAAAGGAAAAAAGTGAGACCCTGAAGTATCCCAGCGCTCTGTAGCTTCTACTTCCTACTACTAAACTTCCATCAACCCCCACACAACAACATGGCCGACCCAGCCTGCGGGACTGGAGCCGCACAGCTGGAGTTACAGACACAGATCCGTCTGCTGCAGCTGGTCTGAGATCAGCTGAGGCAGGAGACAATGACCAAGGGAGAGACGAGAGGGGGAAAATGGAGAGAGAAAATTAGGAGGATAAGAACAGACCGGTCAGTGAAGGAGGGATTTATTTACAAAAGGACTAAATTTGCGATCACAAATACGGGTCGTGGACGCCCCCTGCTGGTTGCACATCTCTTACTACACCTCAGGAGAGCATTGCTCGCATCCGTTAAATGACGTTTTATTTTCACAGGAATGCGTTTCACATCATATTTATATGTGCTATTACGGTAAAAATATGTATTATATGTAAAACATGTATTACTAATTCCCCATAGTGTCCACACTTTAATCCTTTGTGGTAAAAAGTGTGTATTGTTTATCTTTAATCGTTTAAATCGTTCGCATAAAGTTTTACTGAATTGATTTATCAGGGCCCAGGCACGAAATGTGCTAATTGCTCCGTTGATTGTTTTTTGTAATTGGTCCTTTCCGATCCTTTCTTAATGACGCAGAAAGACAGCCTTCAGTGCAGCTCTGTGCTAAACTACAGCGACTTAGGGACTGCACCATTATATCTAATAGAAATATTCTAGATGTTTTTGTGCAGCATCGCAAACTCAGCAAAAAGAAGCGCTCCATATTTTTCTTACTAATCGTCATGCAAAAAGTAATTTTTGTCTGCTGGGCATCAGTATTACACAACAAAAATTGTTTGAATATGTTTTTAAAAAATTGTGGGCAGGGCAATGTGTGCATTTTTTAAAACTACACGTTCTATCAACGTTTCTGGTTATTGTAGTTTTAGCAAAGTGTTTAAGGATACACATTTTTAACCATGGCTAGGTGGATATTACGATTCTGACTCTGACTTATCAGTGCTGACTGTGCCTTTAAATGTTAATCACAAACTGGTCAGTCTGTCATTTCCTGCTAGCATTAATGAGTCATAACAAGCACAAATTGTAATTGTATCTGTGGAAAGACATAAGATTACTAAAACTTAAAAAAAAAAGAATCTCAGTTTAAAATGTCAAATGAGGATGTTGATGAATTAGTTCTGATTTATATACTAAAATTAAGTCTGAGGAAGCAGGATTTTATTTGTTCCATTTCTACTGTATATTTATTAACTTTTTCTGTTTTCTTGGTTATCATCAGTATTGATAGGCTTGAACCTAAAATGTTTCTGTTTGTGTAAATCTTTTGAACCATCCGTTTAACAAAACAAATGCCAAGTGAAACATTTCTGCATACCTTTATGATTTGCACATGGTGTGTCTGTGAAATGTGAAGCCCCCAGTGTTGACTCTAAGTGGTTCTTATATTGTATCCTCCTTAATGGACTGTAATGTAATTAC
>JASGAU010392331.1:9753-27481 GCA_030220045.1 Australoheros facetus | reverse complement strand
TCTAATTTTAGAAATATTGCGCAAATGCAAAAAAGCGGTCCTACATATTTCTTTAATATGTGCATTGAAGGACAAATCCTGGTCAAAAATGACTCCAAGAGAAGGCATATGTCTACATTGGCAGTATACTTGTTATTGCATTGTTTTGTGAGAGAGCTCAATACAATTACAGCCTGTTACATTTTAACAGAGGCATTATCCATGTGCTAATCAATGTGCTGTGTTTACTCTGAATATTAAAGATGTGGTGGTCAGCATCCCATCCATCCGTCCCAGAGCTCCCTCTCCACAGCCACCTCCTCCAGCTTATCCGGGGGAAGACTGAGGGAGAGGCCAGCCACCCTTCAGATGAAGCTCATTTCTGCCACTTGTATCTGCGGTCTTGTTCTTTTGGTCACTACCCAAAACTCATGACCATAGGTGAGGGTAGGGCTGTAGACTGACCAGTAAATCAACAGCTTCGCTTTTACACTTGGCTCTCTCTTTACCACTATGGACTGGTGCAGCTGCAGCCTCGATCCATCTGCGAATCTCCCGCTCTCCTCTCCTCTCACTTGTGAACAAGATCCTGAGATACTTAAACTTCTCCACTTGGGGTAGCAGCTCGTCCCTGGCCCGGGGTGTGCACTCCACCTTTTTATGGCTGGGACCATGACCTCAGATTTAGAGGTGCTAATTCTCATACCTGCCGCTGTGAACTACTCCAGTGCAAGCTGGAGGCCACCAAGGCAACAGAATCACATCATCTGTAAAAAGCAGAGATGAGATTTTGAGGCCACCAAGGCAGAAGCCTTCCACCACTTAGATATAAATAGAAATTCTGTATATAAAAATTATGAACAGAATCCGTGACAAAGGGCAGCCTTGGCAGAGTCCAACATCCACTATAAATGAGTCCGGCTTATTGCCGGAAATACAGACCGCTGCGATTGTACAGGGATTGAGTGGTCCTAAACAACAGGCCAGACACTCCATACACACACAGCGCATCCCACAGGATAGCCCGAGGGACGCGGTCGAATGCCTTCTCCACGTCCACAAAACACATGTAGACTGGATGGGCAAACTCCTTTGCACACTCAAAATATTCTTGAGGATAAAATACTGGTCCAGCGTTCTGCGAACAGGACGAAAACCGCATTGTTGTTCTTGAATCCAATGTTCGACTAACGGACAAACTCTCCTTTCCAGCACCCTGGCATAGACCCTTACTAGGGAGGTTGAGGAGTGTGATCCCCCGATAGTTGGAGCATACCTTATGTTCCCCTTTCTTGAAGATGGGAACCACCACCCCAGTCTGCCAATCCAAAGGCACAGCCTTAGATCTCCACCGTCACTATACAGGTGTGCCAACCAAGACAGCCCTACAGCATCCAGAGCTTTCAAGAACTCGGGGCAAATCTCAACCACCCCAGGGACCCTGCCACCAAGGAGTTGTATAACTACCTGAGTGACCTCACCCCAGTAATGGGCAAGTCATCCCCCTCGTCCCCAGATTCTGATTCCACTACAGAAAACATGTCAGTGGACTTAAGGAAGTCCTCGGAAGTATTTCTTCCACCACCTGATTATATCCTCAGTTGAAGTCAGCAGGGCCCCACCCACTTTATAAACTGCAGGTTTCAAAGGTACTTTATTGGATTGAGATCTGGTGACTGCGGGGCCCATTTGAGAACAGTGAACTCATTGTCATGTTCACGAAACCAATTTGTGATGATTTGAGTTTTGTGACATGGCACGTTATCCTCCTAGAAGCAGCCATCAGTAGATGGTAGACTGTGCTCATAAAAGGATGGACATGGTTAGCTACAATACTGAGGCAGTTTGTGATGTTTAAGAAATGCTCATTTGGTACTAAGAGGCTCAAAGTTTGCCAAGAAAATATCCCCCCCACCATTACACCAGCACCCTGACTGTTGATACAAGGCAAGCTGGATCCATGGTTTCATATTGTTTATGTCAAATTCTGACCCTACCATCTAAATGTTGCAGCAGAAATCAAGACTAATCAGACAACAAATATTGGCACCCAATGTGATCTTCTGCTGCTGTAGTTCATCTACTTCAAGTTTCACTGTCTTGTGCTGTTCTAAAATGCTCTTCCGAATGCCTTGCAAGTGGTTATTTGAGTGACTTCTCACAGGAGTGGTGCCTGGTGTGGTCTTATGCTGCTGCATTCTATGTATACCGTAGATGTGGTTGTGTGGGAAAATCCCAGTAGATCAGCAGTTTCTGACATACTCAGACCAGCCCATCTTGCCACTTTCAAAATCACTTAAATCCCCTTTCTTCCCCATTCTGATGCATGCCTAAATGCATTGGGTTGCTGTCGTGTGATTGGCTGATTCAATATTTGCATTAATGAGCAGGTGAACCAGTGTATCTAACAAAGTGGCTGGTGAATGTATTATATGTCCTTCTGGATACAAAAGATAAGAAACAGGTTTTGGTTAAGTGGAATTTCTTTTGAGGAAATGTTCTCATATCACACACACAGTATTCCTTTACCCTCTGTGCATGTCGTGCTAGAGAATGAACCACAATACATTTGTGGATCAGGCAGATAAACAAGCTTAAGCTTTCTACGGCGTTAAGAGGCTGCAGATTCAGGTGATAACAGCACTCTCTTCTCATAATTATTTGATATGTTATTATTGTAAAAATGTTGATTTGAGCTGCTGTTTGTATAAAAACAAAATATTTAGTTCAGCTCACTGCAAATAAGGCATACAGACGCTGTTACTTTCCCACAGAGATTCTCCATTGTCTGCATATGAATCGTGTGAGAGCGTCTGCGGCCAAATGACCCAGCTGCAGCCTAAGAGCCTTCACTCCCAGTGACATTTCAAATGTCAAAACCACATCAGTTCCGGGTCTTACGCTTCCAGCGATCCCAGAGTTGAACCCGGAGCCACATTTTTAAAACGCCACCAGGGTCCATTTTCACTGTGGCTCAGTCTCCAGAGTGCAGACCAGACTCAGTGTTTCAGAGTGATTGTTTAATACAATCGTCCACATGAATGACATGTTGAAACAGTGTGACTAAAGATGCGCTGAAAGCATCCCTCTCCATCCCTCACACACACACACACACAAACATACACGCAAACACAGCAACATCCACGTCTCTATTATTGTAGGATGGTGGTGGGATGGGGAAGTGATGGAGGGGCCTTCCTTGTCATACCCCAACTAACATATTGGAGTATTTATATGGGATTTGTGTGCATTAGATAAAAAAGGCACTCTTGTTCTTTTCATCCTCATAGGCTTTTCATGGCTGTTTGACTGTAACACTGATGACTCTCTGCACCCCTCCACCCTCCAACCCCTCCACTCTGCGTTTCTCTAAGCCCCTTCCATCCACCCCAAATCCTTTCCTATCGGCCAATTTAAACAAGCTGGGTCCAGAGAGAGAGAAAGAGAGAGTGAGAGAGGGGAAGAGACAGAGAAATGCTGTGTCCTAAGCTCTTTTTAAAAACAGTAAAAGGAACGAGATGAGGGGAAAAAAAGAGTGGTAAAGAGGGTTAGGGCGATTTGGCAGCCAAAAGCCCAGTCGTACTACCCCAGGTCTTCCCCTGCACCGCTGACAGAGGCTAAGAAAGCAGATCCCCAAACCTCCCCAAAGATAATGGCCACAGAGAGGAAGAAACAAAGCTTCTGCCTTTTTATTGCACNCCCCCCTCCTCCTCCTCCTTTAGAACAATTTTTATATTGAACCCCCCTCCCCTTTTGTAATCTGGTCTCCGATGAAGTTTCATTGTTTCTCATGTGAAGCCAGTGACAGCTTAGCTGAGATGGAGTAGGGCAGGAATTATAGCGCAGGCGTTCTCCCGTTTGGCTCGCTGAGAAAAGAGCACAAAAAGAGAGGAAGGCGAGCACAATGGCAGTTTAGGGGCTCCTCGCCGATTCCCGCCACATTCCCCAAATCCGACTCGAAGTGAGAAAGAACAAGACGGAAATCTGGGAAGCGTCCCAGCGTTCCTTTGATGGCTGCTGGCCTCTCTTGCTCATCACATTGTCTTCCATCAGTGGAGAAAGGAGGCTGATTTGATATTTGCTTAGTAGAGGCCAAAGTTACTGCAAGCATCAAGAGCGACAGAGAGTTGAGCATTTCCATTTCCATCAGTTTAATTTATGCATTTTAGCTTCATTCTCCAGTCTGCGAGCAGGAAAAGGTTCAGTGTGCTGCTGGAGTGAGGACAGATTATCAAAGCAGATATAAAACACAAAGGTTAGCCTCCTGTTAATCAATGCACAGATCAATAAAAAAACAGTTATCTACCTGTCAGTGTTGCAAAAAAATGACTCGCAAATACGCAATGAGTTAAAAGTGTGACACATTTAACGAAGAATTACCATCCTTTAAGTCTTAGAGATGTAGTGTGAGTTAATGATGAATGGATTTCTCTCTGTAAGTTATGATTTTGTGCACTGACCATGCCTTCTTGGTGTCATAAAGATGGCTTTGATGCAGTCTATAACTGTAGAGGAAAAACAGAAAAGTTTTTGAATGGTAGAAGAGAGGAGCACCTGCTGCTGCTCAGGACTCTGTCTTAGTGACTATCTTTCTGGTACTGATGCTGTGAAGAGAAGTTTACTTTGATTTTGTCTAGCAGAAACAGTGGTATGCATCTAAATCGGTGATAGAAATAGACATACTGAGCTCTTTGGTCATACACCACATCACAGAGTGATGTATTTTGAGATGTGGCTAATTACGTTGCATTTTTGTTTAATGTATTGCTGTTAATTTCTGAACAAATACACTCCCGTGTAGTCGCAGATTCATGGAAATGTATCATTAAACCTCTGAGCTGAAGTATAAAATAGGCATATTAAGGGTCAGTTAAAAAGTGATATACAAGATTTTAAAACTTACTGGAGAAAGCAAATCCAAGATGCATAAATAGGTGAAGTTTTTATTCTGCTTTGAAGTAAGCGAGCTCTAGTAGGCGACAAATTGGCTGTGGGAGAAATGGTCGGGTATAAAGACCCACGCGGCTTTGACAAGGCCAAATCATCACAGCCGGACAGCTGGATGGGAGCTCTCTGAGATGGCAAAGCTCATAAGGTGCTTCTTGTGACCTGCGGTGAACACAGAGGTTCAAAGGGGGGAACAACACGTGAACCAGGAACAAGGTGCTGGAAGAAGTATTGGTTTGGGGACCCCTAAAAAATGTCCAAACTATAGCCAAGCAGTCAATAAAAATAATTTTCTATGAATGAAGATGAGTCCAAACCTGCACAATCAGGGTTAGGTTTATAAAAGGGTTAGAGGAAGATTTTCTCACCTGTAAGTTTTCCGCTTGTTAAAGAATTCCCACCTTTTAAGGAGTTGCTACTATCATTTCGGTGGCAGATAGAGGACCACAGGGCACCTTCAGAGGTCTTGTGAAGTGAGGACTAACAGCATATAAGGTTGTCATAATGTTTCAGGTGTATAATCTGTTAAATGCTTTGTTTCATGGACGTAGTAATTCTTTTTTTAAACACCATGAAACGTGTGTCACCAGCTCTGTTTTTGTTCTTCAGCGCTGATGGAGCAGCCGGTCGGAGGAGACGACAAACCGAAACCTTAAATGTGACCATCAGCCCGGAAATGCTCAGGATGCTGAAACAAACAGGCGTGTCTGCAGGTATGAAAGAAAAGTGCAAACCCAGGAAAACTCGCTCAATGGACAATTTTGCCAGACATTTAGCCAGCATTGAGATTTGGTTAAAAGCTTTTTGTAAAGATGTCCCTTTACATCTACATCTTTAAAAGTGAAACGACAAATAAATAGATGTGCACTAAAATTTTAACTTTTGAAACAGTTTAGGTTTTTTTTTAGATGTCTTTCCGATGTCTCTGTGTCCTCTAGAAGAGCTCATTGAGGTGGTCAATGCATCTCTGCTTAAACTGCTGCCCTCATGACCTGGACCTGGATAAGTGCAGAAAATTGATGAATGGATAGATAATTTTTCACCTTTCACTCCTCGAGCAAGTGTAGATGTAAACCAAGCAGACTTTTTAAAGTTTGTGGTTATCGAATGCTAGAGATTCAAACTTTGTAGGTTTAAGAATCCTAAGAAAATATGTAAGCAACAGTTAACCTGAAGATTATTGACCAGTTTTGATCAAATATAGCAACAGGAGAAACATGGAAGCTTGTGCGTGACTTCATGTGTGCTTGAAGATGAATACAAACTGGAACTTTGGATCTGTTTGGCAACATAATATTTCTTATAAGCCACTTTTATCTGTACAAAGCATCTGATTTGCTTCTGGCTTGAGTTAACTTCCCTTCCCAAATATAGAATTTATGCCAAAACTCCACATCTAATAATTTAATCCACTACATTTATTTTCCTTTTGCTTTAGATGAATCCGTCCTCCATGCTGCTGTTAATCATCCCAAACTTACCTATAAGACAACAAGTGCTTTCACGAGTAGCAGCCGATGGAGAGCGTGAGCCCATTATTTTAAAGAGCAGCTACTAATGTTCAGCATTTCAGTTTCAGGGCTACGTTTTAAGCCCCGCAGCAATTCTCCGGCGACATTCAGCCTGCTTTTTATTCTCTAAACATCGCCTGAGTGCTCTACTCTCCCCATCTCAGATGTCTGAGATGACTAACTGGTCATTTAGGAAAAACAACCATTAAGAAAACATCACTACTTCTTCTTTTTCTTCTAGCTGTGCTGCCTCCTCTCCTCCATCCCTCTCTTTCCATTTTAATAATTCAGTTTTTTTTTTTTTTTTTAGGTGATTAGCAATTGTCTCTGCATCAAATCGCTCTGTCATTTCATAATCCGGACTGTAGGCTATTGAAGGGAATTTGCATCACCCGTTTTAAATATCTGTATATGCACGTCGGGGTTTTAATGTCAATCATAACCTTATTAACGAGCGCTCAGAGCGAGAGAGATCGCCATGAGTGACAACGGTTTACATTCGTTAAAACCCAGAAAAGGCGACGTGTCCGACCTGCTGAGCGAGCATGTAACCTGTTCAGGCGCTCAGCTGCCTGTGTTTATGTGCCGTGGGGCTGTCGTGTGTGATTATGCATGTCTAATGTTTGGTTGTGGTACTTGTTTAAAGTGTCACGGCTGGTTTACGGCAGCATCCTGACATCATCCTCAAACCCATTCTGTCTTTTTGTTTTGTTCTGCAGGAAGCAGCAGAGGTGACAGAGATGGAGTGGATGTAAGTTGACTGATAGTTGAAGTCACTGATACTGGAGTAACAAAGTTACAGCTGCAGTTATAGTGCAGAGAAGCGTGTTAAGTTTAGCATTTACAATAATTATATAAACACTTATTAATGCTAATGATGTTCTATCATGCATTTACAAGCACTCATGAGGACATTTAAGACATCAATCAGTCAGCTCTTTTATTTATTCTCTGACTTTTTTGGCAGATTAATTGAACTTAAAATATGAGTGCATGGAAGTGACGAGTCAGTCTGTAATTATAACGGTGTAAACTAATTTCTGATGTCATATGCGCACTACTGATGTTATATCAGCATTTCATTTTTTTAAGTATCTTGGTTATCGCCACACCCCTGCTCTGTTTGGTACACCTGTGCAGTTATATGGAGCCTCATAAAGCTACTCTGCCCTAAATTTAACCTTAAATATTACAAACCCCTTTGAATATGATGCAGTCAGAGTGACCCCACCATCACACATGCTGAAACAGTGTCTCACAGTTCACTTTGCTCAAGTTCACGAACGTGAACGATGAGGAAAAATGTGTCTCTGTGGATGCGACCCCAGTGAAACCCCCGATGAGCAGAGGGAGCAGCAGGCCTGAACTTCCACTGATGCTTATAAGAAACTGGGGAAATTCCACTCAGTGTATTTGTGCTTCACGTGATTGATGCCAAACCACAACGGTTGGTGTGCAGCGTCAGTGACATTTCCCACGTTGTCCCACATAAGCACGCTCTCCGCCTCACAT
Source organism: Australoheros facetus (assembly GCA_030220045.1). Lineage (NCBI taxonomy): Eukaryota > Metazoa > Chordata > Actinopteri > Cichliformes > Cichlidae > Australoheros > Australoheros facetus. The sequence goes on along the minus strand of JASGAU010392331.1, from coordinate 19,532 downwards.
TAGCTTTGTTGAAAGCTGCTCGCCTTAAATGCTTAAAGGACACCTTTTGACAGTGTAATTACTAAATAAGCAATTTAAATATCATAAATGTAGACAGATGGCAGAACAGCTGTTTGCATTCCATTCATTTAGGTGCCTAATTAAGTGGTCACTGAGTCTTAATTGATCTTTTATTACCTGAATAAAAGATCACCAGAATTACCTCTACCAGCTATAAAATGCTTATATACTAGTTATAAAATTGAAATGGGGGTTAAATATTAAAACAGACTCCACAAATTCAACTCATAGACTCATAAAGGGAAAGGAGGAGATGTATATAGATAGATACACATCTTATTGGACTACTGTTTACAGTTTGAAGCTGCAGTGATTAGTCAATTAAGTGATTAAATATGAAAATAATAATTTCAAATATGAATATGTGCTGCTTATTTTTACCATATATGATAGTAAATATTTTAAACCTGTTGATTAGACAAAAGAAGCAATTTCAGGATGTCGCTTTGTACTTTTTAGTGTTTTACAAGCATTAGTCGATCATCAGATTAACGGATAATGACTATAATAAATCCAAATATGACTGTAGCTTCATATGTTGTCTTTATATTTAAATATTATTCAGGTTCATTAAGGATGATGTTTCCGTTTCTTCCTCAGGATGGTGATGACGACGACCCTGATGTGCTTCATGTGGTTCATTTAGGGATGGTTTGACAAGACTAACGAACATCAGATGAGACTTTATTAATCCCAGAGGGAGAAACACAACATCTCACCAATAACAAGCACAGTAATTATTTACCTGAAGCGTAATCTGTAAAAGGATCTAAAAGTCCTGTTGTTCACACCCACACATGGAAAGCAGTTTGTTTTTTTTAATGCATGTCAAAGTAATTTGTGAATTTCAGCAAATCAAAAACATGAAATTAACTGAATTCAGGTTATTTTGTGTCTTTTTGAAGTCTGAACAAAATGAATCTATGAAGGAAACACTTACCTGCTTTAAAAACATGGCAGAAAATGCTTAAAACATTTCCATTAATCAGCCTGGAAAAAATAAAGACTCCCATTATACACCCATCACACTGATATTGGATGTTCCAGGCTTCCTCTGCGTGTGTGTGTGTGTCTGTGTGTGCGCGCGCACCCCGAGTAGATGCGTGTGTTTGTGTGTTGGCCGAGATTACAGGCCGCAGTTTTATTCATGAACGGGAGCCAACCAGCGACTTTAAAGCATCGCGCGGAGCCCCTTTCCTGAACAGCAGCCATAGCCGTGTCAGAGCTGTCGACGCGCTGCGCTCACCGACTAATCTGACAGCGCCGCGCGAGCCCTAATCCCTCACTGTATCGTAATCTATTTACTTTGCATTCTAAGAGGATTTCCACCAAAAAATATACAAGAAGCGATGTTGGAAATGGACAGAAGATCAGCGAGGATGCTTTTCTGCTCCCTTTTTTTTTTCTTTTTTTGTTTTGTTAGCTTTAAAAAAAAAAAAAATCATTGTATGTTTTTTCGGGGAGTCAATCCCCTGCGAAAGGGATGGGTGAAAGGAATTACATTTCTGACTGATACTAATACTTCTCTTATGTAAACATCAAAATGTTATATTTCCCTTCTGATGATACAGTCACACTGCAGAGGCAGCTGGAGATAAGTGGCATCTGTCGCCGCCTTTAGTGCATCTCTTGACACGTTTATAATTTACAAACCACGGCTGCATTATCTCCCGATTGTTTGACTTGACAGCTTGAATAAAAGCTGCAAAATTGCTTAACAGGCAAACACGGGTCCCTCCCATCCCTCTGATGGCCTACACAGTCGCCTTTTTTGACATGCAAACAGTGAAATCTCATAATACAAATGAAATTTCATAATACAGAAAACAAAGTAGGAGACCAAATGCTCTCCTCAGTTACCCTTTAAGCAATTATGTCAGCTTTGTGAAATCCTAAATAGTTATGCTTCATTTCAAATGTGGCCAGCAGCTTTTATTTATGAAACACCGCCTCGCGCTCCAATCTTTGCCATCCGAGATGACTTGCAGAGATAGGCTTATTAGTGGTATTAACATACTGCGCGGCGTGCTGGAGCTGTGAAACGGCCTTGTTAACATTTGGAAATGAATCAAGCCTCCAGCACTTGCTATTATCCAGGTTATCTGCCTCTCTCTCTCTCTCTCTCCCTCTCTCTGTCTACTCTGTGCAACAGCTGTGCAGTGTTTCTGCACTGCGTCTAATGATGGCCCTGATAGGACTGATACAGTTCCCCCTCAGGGGGATGTTTGTATGATTTATAGGTTTGTTTCTTATCTCCGCGAGAGAAATCCCTAAAATATTATAGACAAATATGTCAGGACCGTTAAAGACATCAAAGAGACAAATTTGCTTACAGCTGAGAGTTTTTAGAAGGAAGAAATTCCCTGAAAAGAAAAAAAAAAAAAACACTGAATAGTGTTAAGTTTCTCTTTGTTGTTGGTTCTCAGGTGATTGAGATGCACTCTGCTTACGGATCACACTGCAATTGTTTAATCAAAAGTGCCTCATTGTAGTTCAGGGCATCTGGTTTGAATATCTGCTCCTGAAAAAGCCTCTAAGACAAGAAGCGTCATATCTTGATTCTCTGATTAGAACAGCCTGTATTTTTATTTTAATAACACAGAGATAATATATTCATGGTCGGACGGGTCCTGTTATAGATTCTGGAGACTTCTACCAGCAAAAGTTATACATAATAGTTTTATCAGGCCGATAAGTCATGACTGTGATTACATTTTATGAGCGTTTCGAGGTCTTCTTCTTTTACAAGAGCTGCAAAACATCAATTCCTACAGTGGATTTTTGTTTTCTTTGATTGGTATTGAAAGCAAGTTTAATGCAGAAATTCCCAAAAAGATGCATTAGGATTTGTCTTCTTATGGTTTTATGAGTTAAACTACCTCTCAGACTGAATATATAAATAACTTAACCAACTTTTCAGCACATAATACAAATATAAATTTGCTCATGCATGGTCCAAGTAACTATTTCTTCACTGAGAGACATCATTTTAAAGGTTCATTTTTATGTGTTTCTGCTCCCAGCCTCTGTTTGCAAAGAGAAATTTGTCATTAAATGGAAAAGGAAGTGTGGCCATGTTGTCAGACAGCAACGCGTTGACACACGGAGACGACATCTACCGTGGGGAAGCGCTAAAGCCCTGCAGGCCAACATGCCCTCCATTAAGCCCTCCCAAGTCTGGTGGGCTGCAGGGGGAAGGCAAGTTGCGACTTGGGTTGGGTCTGCTGCATCCTTTCCAGATGAGATAATGCGAGCCTTCTTCAGATACCTCTCTAATCCATTCCCACCTCGCTGTGATGCAACTGGTGCACGTGGAAAAAAGACCAGGAAGTGGGGCTGTCATCAGAAAAACAAAAGTCAGATATGAGGGGAGTCGTCCTCTGCAGAAATCAGTGAGAGCTGCTTTCACCAGCCCGGTCTTCTCTGATTTCCCCCATCAGCCACTTCAAAGAAGGAAAAGAAGGAGGAAGGAAGTGTGACTGCTCGGCTGATGTCAGAGCAGCAGAAAAGCCTCCAATCGTTTAATTTAATGGTCTACAGTAACAGGACTTCAGTGGAGTTTGGAGCTGTTTGGTCCACTGATCACTTCATTTAGGCACTCGAGGGATCTGCTGCCAAAGTCTTCTGTCTCAGACAGTGTTAGTAATTAGCATAACTCAAGTAAGATGGTGGCAGCACTGGTGTAGGAATGGCAATATCAGTGTGAGCAAACATCAAATGCTGGATGAAGTTCTGTAAAATTTTAAACATCTATTCATGGTCCTCAGAGAATGAGTCCTACTAATTTGACCTTGTCGTTTGGAATGAAATGTTCTGACAAATATTGGATGGACTGCCATGGGGTCTTTCAGGATAAACTAATAACTTTCATGCCCTTCCAGTGTCAAATATCCCAAAAGTAAAAAGACAGCACTTAGAAAAAACTTTGGCAAATCTCAATTTCACCATTTTATTCTGCTCATGTTGATAAACATGCCAACATTTCGAACTCGTGGCCTTCATCAGAGTATCAGATTTGCTAGCTTGTTCCTAAAGTCCTGCTTTTTAACCTTTTGGATAATTCAGCACTACGTGGCTGTGGTTTAGCTCTTCAGCTAAAGTATAACTTTGGCTCTGTGTTTGGTGAAATTTCACTAAGTTTCTGGCAGCTGGTTCTCATCGCTGAGCATCAAACGCTGCCATAAGCAGCAGTATTTGACAGCCTATGGTTAACAGTTCTGTTCTGAAGAGCAACATTGGACTTCACAGTGATTGAAGTCCACATAAGGACCCAGGAGGTGTGGCAGAGGCGTAAATCACTTAGTTTAATTTTCACTCACTGGATGAGGCTGGAAAATGATGCATTCCCTCATTCTGGAAAACCACAAATATTCACCTCTACAACTAATAGCTGGTCCTAATTTCCAGAAATTCACCAAGAAGTCCTCGGAGTTTTCCCACTGTTCTCCAAGCCCGTCTCTGTATACAAGTAAAGTTGAACCACAGAGCTCCATTTGCCCTCAAATACCGACCATAACCTTGTCCTCCATTTCTGATGTCGTCGTGTCAGGAGGATCCACAGACTTTGGGAGAATCTCAGCTGAATGTGAAGCTAATTTTCTGTCAAAGTTGAAATATTTTTACCTTGTCCAGTTTGTGTCTTTGCATATATTTGTGTGTAATTTTATCACCACCATAAAAAAGGGCAGTATTTGATGCCCTGGCAGGGAGTGAAAGGGGCTGTTTTTGGCCAAATGTGAGATCTTTTTGGGTTATTTATGAGCTTAAATTTGCAATTGAGTCATTATTATCAAACTTTTGTGTAGAAAGAGTTCAGAAGCATCTTTGCTGCTAAATTGACCCTTTAGCTCAAAGCACCACTGTGCAGAAGTGCAGCTTCGTGTGGCCCCTAACGTGGTTGTAATTTTGTTTACTGACCCTCACTCTTCATTGCAGTGAAGGCTGTTTGCAAATAAATACAATAAGCCGAATCGGCCTACAGTGTTTCTGTGTAAATGCACATTTTTCTCCCATGGAAAGCATTTTGTTTTTAAATTTTATGCTTGTTTTTTTTTTTACTGAATATTTGTCTATTTTAAGAAAATTGTCAGACACAAACCTGTCACAAGTGTGTCACCCACTGGAAACTGAGAATCACCAACAAAGTGACCAGAGCTGTCTGCCTGACGTAGAGAGAGGTGACCAAATCTCCCAGCAAACTCAAGGATCAGGTAACCCGTGTGCTCCTTTAATTCCACAGAAAAAGGACCGCTAAAACTCGATGTACAAATTGTCCCCATTCTGTCCTCTGCTATACTAAACCTGCGGCTTCCAAACCTAAGAGGAATCTCATGAATGTTCTCAGTGCCTTGTGCCATAGGGGTGACTAAGCTGCTTTCACTCCACCAGCTCGGCTGTGCCGGCCGCCTGGACTCAGCTGTGAAATCCCCGGCGGTACTCCCGGCTTCTTTGAATCTGGATGACGGACTTGAGAGGTCGTCGGTTGCTTTGTTGGGTTTTCAGGGCAGAAAACATTTCAAAATTACTAAATAAACCAAAAGAAATCTACCCCAGCTACCATTTTTTTTTTTTTTTAATGCCCACACCTGATGTTCAACTAAAGAATTTAAAAGCAGGAAACTGAGGCCTTGCCTGACAAAGCACAGAAACCTGAGACGGTGGCCCGGACTACTCCCATGTTGGTGTACAGTTGACCCCAGATCAACCTCTCAGGTAAATTTAATCCTCCTCTGTATCACCCTTCACTCCTCATACCGGCCTATGAACACAACAGGATGCCAACGTCTGGCAACAGTCGGCAGCCAATGAAAGACAAGCGCGAGTGCTGTTTTTTTCCTGTCCTGCATGGAAATGGAAGACAAGAAAACAGTCCCAGCATGCAGGCTGCTATCGGTGCATCTGTTGGTCCTTTCGGATCTTTCTGTCTCGCGCGCACACACACCGACTTATCGAAATCCGTGAGGTCTTGCAAACCAAATACTGGAGGATCAGTCCGGTTTCTCTCTTTATCTTTTCTGTCTGTCTCTCTCTGTCTCTGTCACTTTCCTAGATACAAATCTCAAACCACTCATGCGAGGACGGTCCAGCACGGTTCCAGTTCATTTCCTGGACAAAGTGTGAACAAAGTGTCAACAGTTTCCAGTCCGTCCACATTCAGACACCTTTGCCGCACAAGACGAGAGGCCAAAAGGTCAAACAGCCAACAACGGGGGATGTTGTGTTGCAATCGATCGTCCCGTTGAGCAGAATATGAAGGCGTCAGGCCCTCAAAGTCAGGTTGAAACAAACACTGGTCACACAAATAGTTCGATAACACCGTTTTTAATTATTAAAATATCAGCTATCTAATATATTCCTGCAGGAAAACAGCTGCAATACTCTAATTTTCTTATTTTAAAGCTTTAATTCAGGTAAAAAAAAAATTATCTGTAGTTCTGTTTATCAGTTATGTTGATTTAAAATAGTGTCCCCAAACCAACCCGATGCTTCTGATCAACTAAAATCCTCCAAGAATTCAAAAACTGACTGCAAAACATGTGAGTTGAACAAAGAGAGAGACTGTGTGACTGGATGATATCATGACATAAATATTTTTAAAGGTAAAGGTTTCTGATTGGTGGAGCTCACTGAAGCTCAGGTGAGGCCATGGTTTGTGCGAACAGGTTTAGCTTTTCTGCACTTCTTGGTGTGAAATCTGGAAACCTCTGGACTGAGCTGGAAATAAGTTATTTGAATGTGTGCTTTTGTGTGTTTTTCAGCAAATTTCTTTTTTTTTTAACTTATAATAATTTCCTTTAATAAATATTTCTGTCCAGTGTTCAGATACATCAGATAATTTTAAGGTTAGAAGACTGCGATTCAAGGTGTTCCAACACATTCAGGTAAATTTAGAAGTACATCAGGTGTGAAAAGAGGTTTGTAAAGAGGAAATTAACCTTGTGTGTGTGTGTGTGTGTGTGTGTTTAATATTCTATAAGAGCAAACTAGCTAAATGTGTGTGTTGTTAAATCAATCTGATATCTTCCCTTGTGGCATAAATGACCAGAAAATGTCAAATCTCAGTGTAGGACAGGGGAAATACAGTGCAAACAAAACACTTTTGCTAAGCATTTAATTCTCTGTCATTGGCCTCTTTTAAATCTGAGCATATTTCAACTTTGTCAAACTACATTTTAGAGCATTTCTGATGAATTTAGGGCATATAATCTGGTAAAGAAAGGTTTGAATTCCTGAATTTGACCCCAAAATAAAACTGCCAACTGAAACAGCAACATGAATACACTAATTGTTAATTAAAACAATCTTATTTTGCTGGATTTCTGTGGCGTTTGTTGAACATTAAACATGCGTTTTGGAGCTTTGCGCGCAGAATTAGATGCATTTGCGGGAGTAGTTTACCCTTAAATCCCAGATTTGAATCCCTGCTTTGTTCCCATGGAATCAGATTACAATCTGTTTTACACTTTGATTTCCTGCTCAGCTGTTTAATTAGAGCTGCGGCTCCTCTCGCTCTGAGGAAAGTAAATGAAAAACGCGTCCGTCACTCTTTTCACTCCTGTCCGTGTTTGAAGGTGAGCAGCTGCCTCATGAGAGACCTGTGGCTCCCTCAAACTCCTTAAACCATCGCGCAAGAGCGGCCGCAAATGTTTGTTTGATGCAAATCCGAACAAATCCGCCGCTCGCTGCGTTGTTTGCGCGTCTTGGCGCAAACATGTTTAATGTCCTGGTCGGCAGATATTTATTCAGCTGCTGCGAGATTCATTTGCATAACGAGAGAGAGAAATGGAGGGAGCGAGGCAGGGAGAGGGCCAGCTGTAGCTGAAACAGACACGGCACAAGCAGGGAGGAACCCGAAATATGTATCGATCAGGCTGAAAACCTGATCAGAAGGATCAGGATCCATTCTCCTAAATTGTAACTTGTTTCCGTTTAAGGAGAGGCAAATTCAAATCGTGACCTTTCCTCACAGGCTGAATAAAACTTGGTTCTGTTTATTTGCATCGCTTTCAGCGGCCTTGAGGGGCCAAAACGACCCAGATTTTACCGCAGATTTTATATAGAGGCAACATTTAAGAAAAAAGTAACTCCACTTTGTGCCTCCAATTAAAGACATTATTGGTCACAACAATTTCCATTTTTGGTTTGTGAACTTTGAAATCAAATAGAACCCGAGACCTCGTCTCAAAAGTTCACACATTTGTAGCATTTGACTTCTCAAAGAGTAGCTAAATGCATTAAATAAAGAAAATGCTGAACTCTGCTGATATAATTGTAGCTTTCGTTTTAAAGAATATTTGAAGCAAGAAATGCCAAAAATCTGCAGGGTTATTCTCACATTTTAAAGTTTTATATATAGAGACACATCTTAGGTGCTGTTGCAGTGGAAAACTTTGAATTTCGGACAAACAAATGTTGACGTTTTATAGACATAAATATAGAAATGATCAGGATGAGAGAGCGCCTTAATTAATGATTAAACATAAATCAATTTGTCTTAATTAGCGGGCATAAAAGTGTGCACAACCTGCTCATTTTCTTTGCGCAAGGATGAGAGTTTAATTGGGGCACATAATTAGCGTGAACCTCCCGCTCTCTGTGCGGCCTTCACTGCTAAAAACGCGTCCAAAACAACCTTGCCAGAGCACTGACGCGATTTTTTTTAACCCCCACCCAACCCCCTTTATACCCCCGAGCAGAAACGCATTAAACACACACACACACTTACATGTGACCCCCTAACCTGGCCCCACCTACGTAATTACCGCATCAGAGGCGGTGAAATTCCTGCAGGATATTTTGGAGAAACCAACTCAGGGCGCAGGAGTAATTATCACGCCATTACAGCGCTGCGTTCAATTACGCCTCGATCAGCTGTCTCCCGGCGCACTATTTGGACGATTTCGGGGGCTTTTTAAGTTTGTTTTTTTTATATTTAATTTTAACAGACACTTTACTTCCCTAAAGCAAGGAGAGATGTCAGCATTTCAATTTAAAGGCAGACACTGAGAGGATTAAACGGCTGCTCTCTAAAATGGAAATGCAAGCCTACATGCGTTCTCGGCTTGTTTTAATTATGGCCTAATTTGCATTTACCCCGTTATAATTAGGGGGAAACAAAAATCAACAAGCTTTTAAATAAAAGTGTGACTAGTTCAAATGAGAGAAAACAGCAGTGTTGAGTTTGTAATTTGCTGGTGTACAAAAAGAAACTTGACTCCCTGTTGGGAATCAAAGTGAGACAGGAAAATAAAATTTGACTTAACGGATCTTTATTGGATGAACATGTATGTAAGGGTGGTCGCCTTTAAGGATACATTCAACATCTCACTGTCATTTTTGGAGCTATAAATCCACATTTCGTCTCCTCTCCTACCCCAGAAGAATTAAACAAAAAAAAACAAAACACAAAAAAAAAGCTTTGACTCCAATATCAAGCCAAGTGCTGCGGTTCAAACATGTCCCCGAGAGGAGGTCAGCTTTGAAAACGTGGAAGCTAGAATAATAATTATAATAATAATATCTGGAAAAGAAAATGTCCCAGAATAGATCTGCATCTATATTTTAGATTTAGAGTTTTCCCCAAGACATTTCAAATTTTGCTGAGTAAAACAACGTGTATATAAAAGCTGAACTTTATGGCCAATTTGTTCTCTTTGGAATATTTGAAAAGATTTACATACAGTTTTTTTTTTCTTCTTTCTTTCAAAGTGGTAATAAAC
>JASGAU010392329.1:0-13339 GCA_030220045.1 Australoheros facetus | reverse complement strand
ATATTTTTTGTTTTTTTATCACTTTGTAAATGTAAACAGTTTAATCAAAATAGCCTCAAATTTAACCACCCTACTTACAAGTGTCACATAGAAATGACTTTAGTTAGTTCAATCATTCCGACATATCGTGGCTGTAAAAAGTCCTCCTTTCTGCTAGTTTTGCTTTCACTTCTTTGTGTTTTTGATGGCCTTCAGTGCCACACATGTTTCCTCTATCTATGCTGTCTCACACCTGCTGTGCTGCAGTAACTACCATGTAAGTGTTGGAGTGCTAAATGGCTCTGTGGTAAGTGTTTTCTAAAGAAATTCTCTTTCTGTTTGTCTCTTTCTCGTACGTCATTTTCTCAATCACTGTCAGTCTCTCTTTTTTTTGTTTTGTCTCTTTCAGTGTCCCTCACTCTTTGATTCATCCACACATACTCACACATAGATGCACACACTCAGTCACTGGCTCATCTGTCTCTACTCAACCAGCCAGGTTCAGATAGAGGTAATGGCTCTGGGTAATTGTTCAAATTGTCACTTGGCCTTTTGGTGAGAGGGATGAGGGAAAGAAAGTACTCTTCTTGCAGTAATTCTCTGTCTTTCTCCTGTCTCTGTCTTTTCTCCTACTCTCTGTCCCCTCTCTTTATTTAATTTCGACCTAGAAAGATTCACTGGCGCAGCCCTTCCTTTCTAAATGCCAGACTCAAATGAGTACAGTACACCAAAAAAAAATCACTTTTTTTCCCCTTTCTTACGGTCTGTCATGCTTACAACACACACACACACACACACACACACACACACAGACACACACACACACACACACACACACAGACAGAGGGGTGCTTTTTGGTTAAAATGTGTTGCTCAAGCTGGGAGTGCTTATTATTGTCTAGAAAACTACAGGAGCAGTACAGCACTTATTTATCATGCTACACTTGGGTGTGTGTGCGCATGTATTTACCTGCATGTCGCATCCTGTCTTTAATGCCACCTTGCATAGATGTTTGTCATTGAATAATTTTTTTGCCCATACATGCATTTACAACTGTGTTACTAAAATATTTTGACTCAGTGTAAAATTTTTAATTAAAACCAGAATTTTGAAACTGAGAAATCTGTTTTTGAAAAACACTTAATCATCCTAAAAACATGTTAAAAAAATGAGAGGGGGAAACAAAATAATAGCAAAGTTGTACAACTGGAGGAAAAAAAACACAAACCAAAGCAAAGAAAAATAACACCTGGTGGAGTGTCTCACAACTAATGAGGTTAATGGGAGACATGAGTGGGCATAAAAAGAGCATTCCAGAGAGGAAAAAAACGTCTTTCAGATGTGAACCTGGGGAGGGGTTTACCACTGTGGGAAACTGTGTGGGTAGATAGTTTTTAAAATGTATGAATAATAAAATAAGGATTTGAACGTTTTTATCATGTATTTCCATATTTGTAAAGGCATCATTAATTCTTAATGATACATACATGATCTGGAGCAGCATAAGCTGCCATCCAGACAGAATCTGTTTGAGGAAAGCTCTTACTTACGTGAGTCAGAGTATCCCACACCACCGCCTGCATATATTACACTGGCATGATTCTGGTAAAAGAGTCTGCTTGCTTGCCTGCTGTCTAAAACTGTCACCCATCCAAAACATTTGGGCCATTATGAAAGTAACTGGTAAGCAGCTGAAATCCTGTATTAAGAAAGAATAGGAAAAACATCTGGCTTTCAAGCGAAGCTTTCAAATAAGGGGTAACCTTTGAAGCTGAAAAATGAAGCCGGCACTGGCATGCTGGTAAAAATTGCAATTCTGCTAGGTGTTACTTGAGGCTCGCTGTAAAAAGTCCATCACCAAAGGCTCCTGTGTTAAAATGGCTTACTTTACTGCATTAAAAAGATTTTTTTTTTAACCTGGTAGGGGGGGAATTTTGTCCTCCATGGATAGTTTCCACCTTCAAAGCAACTGAGTGGGGTAATGTGTCCTGACACAAACAGCTGAATCCCATCAGTGTCTGCTAGACCTCATATCCACTGCTTTGAGTCATTCAACTTGATTTTGTCACTGTTTATGTGCTTTTGGTGCCTTCTGGAACATTATTAATGGATTATCTGACTAATGTGACTTACTGTCTGGTACAAACTGCCCCAGAATTTTGTGCTTTAGTGAAATGTCTGTTACTTAGCTCTTATTAGCTGTGTGTCTGTGTGTTGCACCCATACAGTTTATGATTGGAGCTTTCTAATATAATTTAACTTGTTGCTCCAAACAAAAAGAACATGGCAGCCAAAATCAGAATGCTAATACTGCCGCTTCAGAATATGGGGTCCAAACCGTAGACAAACATGGATGTAGCTTCTGGGTTGGAAAAATGAATGGATAATGTCACAGTAGCTGCGTCCATCTACGGTCCAAATCAGGCGGTGAAGTAACTTTGAAAATATCAGCAGTTGGCCTTCTGATTTTGCAGATCCTTGCATAGTGTTGCTAAAAGATGAAATGGTGCATGCCTCAAACTTCTTCCTGAGATGTCTTATTGCATGCTCACTTATCCAGGTAAGGAAATCCTAGAAAGCTGATTCAGTTGATCTAGACACACTTCTTCAGTCTCATTTACCCTCCTTGTCCACATCCTGGACAGGGACAAATGTTGGTTTGACACCATCACCACGCCCACCCTGAACTGTACATGTAGCCATTAATGGTTCTGGCATTTTGCATATCAACTATCATGAAACCGTGGCTCATTGTTGTGCCACTGTGCTAGTTTTGTTTAAGCAACTGTGCTCAGATTGGGAAAATCTGCAGTCAACTGAGACTGAAGACGTGATGAAACATTTCTCCTGCTGAAAATGTGTCCAGATTAACTGAATCAGATTTGTGGTTTTTCCTGAGAAGTGTTGCTGACATTTTTTTTTTGAAAAGCATTGAATTAATTATTCTGTTTTGAACTGAAGTTAGTTTCATTAATTATACTAAATTAATCTGACATGCACTAAAAAGTACATTAACAGCTAAGTGGAAAAAACACACTTCACTCAGCAAATGATTGCTGATGCTTGAGGTGTAGTGTAGTGTACATTTCATGCTTCATTAATTCATCTACCTATTGTAGTTTTATCATTTCAACACCCCCCACCCCCAAAACCCTCTTAAAAATATGTCATTTAGCTGTAGTCTCATTTACCTTAAAAAGTTATTCTTAACAAATTAATTGAATTATTTATTAGAAAAACTATTGTTGTATTTTGAATATATTTTCTTCACTGTTCAGTCCTCTCATCCTTTGAATATTAAGTATTAAAACAAGTTTATATTTATTCATCATACACATTACCAAAGGGAAGATAGATTACATTGGGTTTATCAATTTCATACAGATGAAGACACATAAAGTGCACACGTACACAGAATGCACAGCATGCATTAATAATAATTTATCTTACTCACTGTGGTAGCATTTTCAGGGAACACTTAGCCTGATTGGTCATTCAATAATTAGTAATATCGCTAATAGTTTGCTCTTTTTATCTGCTTTTAGCAATTATTAGATTGGACTATGAACACTAAATGCTTGCAGGCCATTTGTTAAAAGCATAGTTATTCAGAGATTATCCATCACAGAGTTAAAATGGAAAGTCTGCTTCTTTATTCTACACATTTTGGAGGGCCATTAATGCTCACAAGTATTGATTAAGCTGTCCAATGCTGACAGACTAATATATTAATATTTCCCTGTAGTAGTCTTCAACATATTTCTAATAAATCTTTGTCATTTAATAAATATATTTTTCACTTCTTTCCAAAGCTTTAGATCTCTCAATCATTACTTTTAATAAACTTATGCTTCTTGTGTAATTAAAATGGCTCTCTTTGTGGGGCTGTCTTATATTTTGTTATAAATATTAATTACTAACGGCTGTGATTTACTGACACTGCTGCTAAGTCTTAAAACATTCATATTGGGTTTTGAGATTTTTTTTTTTTTTTTCCTCAGTGAATTGGCAGCTCTGGTAATACTTCTAACCTCTGAAACCCAAATTAACTTTTATTGTTGATGGCAAAAAAAATTATTTGTGTTATGAAATTTTGCTAATTCCTTTAAAATAAGAGCAGTGACTGTGATATAGGCTGCTGCAGTTTCCAAACTAAAAGAAGCTCAGTGTCTGTAATTAGAAGAAGTGTTCAGAGGAATGCACTCCTGTCAATATGAATAATGAGAAGCATTTATTCGTTCAGATTCATTTACTTGTTTTAAATTAGCCTTTGATAAGTAACATACATTGCTGGCCTTTTGTAATTAAATATGTTGCTCTCCCAAAGAGACAGAAAGAGAGACTGTTACTACATGCATTTATTAAGTGAGACATACAATTAAGCGCCAAAGGCTTTGCAGTTAATATACGAGTGACTGTTATGACAGGGAGGTTACTATAATTAATGTTACCTGCCATTCTGTTTCTAATTAAGCTCATACGACAGCATCAACAGCTAGGCCAGACTAATTGATTTACAAGCCACCAAACCTCAAACGTGTTTGCTATCTGTCATTCACTATTGACTTTGACCTTGCCTTCCTCCATCTTGCCATGTCACCCATTGTCTCTGACTTTAGGTGTATTTCATGACTCACCCTGACCTTTATCTGCTTAGTGACGTCTTCCTCACTCTTTTGCTCTCACGTCTTCCTCTTGTCTCTTCTTTTCATCTTTTCTTCTGTCTTTCTCTGACAGGTGGACTAGGTCATATGGCAGGATGGGGGGTGGTTGTGTCCAGAGGTTAAAGGTCATATGAGTCCATTAGTGCCTGCCACTAAAGGGGAGTCTTATTGACCTGCCTGTGCTTGTCTCCATATGCTCAGACAAGCGTGCTCTCGGAGTGTACCTCGAATCTCCGATATCCCCCTATGATATTCACAAATATTCATATGTGAATGTCTGTAATTCTTAAAAATAACAAGTTAATTAAAAAAAACTCTGTGGTGCAGGTGGTTCTTCAGTTCTTTGCAAGCGTACTTTGTAGTCTTGTGTTACAGTAGACCTCGAACGATTTAAATAATTGGAAATTATGATTAAAAATCACATTTTACAAAAAAAAAATGTTTTAGTGCAACTCGTCAGCAGTTAGGTCAGCTTTATATTCTAATTGCAACTGTTCATATAAAGGTACCTTCATATATGGAAAGTAAATGCAAGGAAAACATTTCATATTTTCAAAAACGCTGGACCACCTTGTAGAAAAGCAGCTGATGTGGAGTTGTCATAAGGATTTCTGTCTTAAATAAATGCTTCTCTTTCATACTATCTAAAAACATAGAAAACATAATATGCCAAATGTCCAAAGGCATTAAGCTTCACAAAAACGGGATTTGTTGGAAAGGTGTTTTTTCCTGATTTTATTGAATTGTAAGGATAAAACATCTACTCTGAGGAGAAATTTATCAGTTACAGGCTGTTTGAAAGAGGTTTACATGATTTATCACTCCTTCACTGTTGGGCATGAAATCTCGTCACCACGCAACTCATCCCCTCTGCATGCGATATCTCACTGTCCCAGTGCCGAGCCAATTCTGCCTAGGTGCATTTGATCATTATATAGCATTACGAGCAGAAGCAGTGGGGTAATTACTATGCAATGAAACTTATGGCTGACAGAATCTCTGGGCTATGGCTTTTTGGTACCAGCACCCATTTTTTTTTTCTTTGGGGGGGAAATGTGTGGAACCACTTCTTGCATGGGTAGCATATACATAGGCACAATTCAGGCAAGCCCTGTACTATGATATAAAAGATTTTTGCATATGTTTACATTTTACCTTCTTACAGGTCTCTCACTTTCTCTAGCTTGAGATTTTTAGTGATTGACAGTACTGCCTTTTGTATTCATATATGAGTTGGTATTTGTTCATCGTCCATCCATCAGAGAAGCAGCTCCTGTACTTATCACTTCACCCATTTATTCATTCAGTCCCTCTGTATTCCCCCGGCGTTCAAATTATAAAGACTAAGCTTAGAATTTTAGGTAGTGCATTAAAAGCTTACATCTGAACACATAATTTTCCTCTGCTTAGTCACTCTTTTACACTTCTATTTAAAATGTTAATTACTTAATTTGTCAATTTTTTGAATATGCACATCATTTTTGTTTTTTTTCTTATCTGACAATTTTAATTTGCTGCTGGAATTTGTATTTTTTGTTTGTTTTTTCACTATATTATACTTGTTTCTCTTAAAAATACTGACAGACTAACACGATGGGTATCCTGTGTCTGTTCTCTGCAGGCAGCTGGTCCCACTGTGGAGAGGCCCGCAGGAGTGGACCGAGCCCAAGCCAAACATACCTTCAGTGGAAGGTAAGTGTACATTTCTGTGTGTAACTGTGACTCTTGTTAGATGTATTCTCTTTTATTTTTTGATAATATTTCACCCTGATAAACAAGCAAAATATCAGGTGTGATTAAATATATTCTGAATCAGTGTGTGGTCATCAAATTAGTTGGGGCAGAGACATAATGACTCAAAGAATCCTCATTTAAATCTATGAGAGAATTCTATAATAGTACAGATGGTGGTAAAAGTATAAAATTTAGATGCAAAAAGCTTTTTAAAACCTTATTTTGGAGTCAGCAAACTATCATTTCATTATCGCATTTGACTGGTGATTCTGTAGATGCAGTTTTATAGATTTAAGTCCAAATTATTGCCAAGATGGTTGCTGAGTGGTAAGGCTTGCTTCTAGAAAGGCTCGCGTTGAGGATAGTTTTTGTATGTGCATGTTTTTCTATATTCATGTTTACTGATGTTTATGTGTGTACTTCTGCCCTACTTTCCCTTCATTAAAGCTGTATTCTAATCCAGATCAAGGCCTTCACAGATACAGTTGGTAGAAAAAGCTCCATCATTAGCTCACTACAAAAGATTGCCAAAACAGGGTCAGGGTCACAAACATAAACACAGATACACACTAATTCAACACACATGGACATGCAGAGACTGCCACACTCACATGGCCTTAAAATAAACAGATAAACACACTTGCATCTTTTTTTTTTTTTCCTTTCACAGGCAGACAAACATGCAAACACTAATGAGTGCGGTAATTAAGTGTTCAGGGTGTAGAATGCCCTGTGTCTCCTTTGGGCCTTTTAGGCATGTGTGTGCATGTGCTTATTTTGGTAGTGTGGGGTGCAGGCTCCCACATTTATAAGACAGGGAGAAAAGACTACAACAATCCACAATATACTGCATACAGTATACCAACAGGAAACTACTGCAAATCTATGCACGAGTAATCAGAGTAAGGCTTTACTCAGGGAACAACCAGAAACTATTTATTTTTTGGTCCTTTACTATTTCTATAGTCTTATATTAACGTTCTCCCTCTGCAGTAGCCTATACTATGACTTAGTTTACCTTCATACCAGGGTACATCACCATGATAATTTACACTGCATTTGCTTGCTCCAGGGCAGGCTATGTTTGACCAATCAATCTAGTGTGACCAGTTTTCTGAAAAATAGTGTCAGATTCCTAGATCATCTCAATATGCAGATGCATCTTTCCCTGGCAAACATCAGTAAGAGATGTAGATTCTTTCGGGGCAGCTTTATTCATTGTTTTTTCTCTCTTTTGCCTGCAGACAATTTTAAAGCAGTTTCATTGTTGTATAAAGCAATATCCTAAAAACAGAGCACCTGAGCCTAGTCTTTGTTGACCTTATATAAAATTTGCAAGTAAGCCTCCTTCCCAGTTTGAATTATGTTGTGTATTTGTTTTTTATTTGCTCTCAGACTGTTGAACACCACTGGGATTGCAGATAAAAGAATATGGCAGAAATTGTCTGCAGGAAAAACTTGAGCCACTGCTCATTCAATCATATTTTGCAAGGAAAACAGGAAATAGGTGCAGCAATTTATTGAAACATGCAAACATAAATAATTTAAGGAATGTAAGGAAAAGCCGAGTTTGTACAATTCTAATAAGCTTGTAAGTCAGTAAATGATATGACCACCATTTTTTTTCAACACAGCCTGAACTCTCTGAGGCAACCCTTCTTGTAATTTTACTACTTCAGTAATGTTGAGGTCCAGGCTCTGGGGAAGCCATTCATTGTGTGTTTTTCTATCCATATATGCTTTTACTACACTGGCAGTGTGTTTGGGATCATTGCCATACTAAAATATTAAGCTGTTGCCAATCAGATGCTTTCCAGTTGGTATTGCATGGTCGATAAAAACCTGATGGTACTTTTCTGTCTTCATAATTCCATCAGTTTAGACAAGATCCCCAACACCACTGGCTGAAACCATGACAGAGGCTTCACCATGTTTTACAGGTTGCTGTAGAGACTCACTGTTATACCTCTTTCAGCCTCCTCCATACATACTGATAACAATTTAAAACAAAAAATTCAAATTTAAATGAATCACTATATGTTTTTATATTTATGTTTATATTTATACACACATATACAGTGGGTTATTGAGTTAATAACCACCTTCGAATGATTGGTTAGAGGGATTGCAAGGTTTGGGTAAGTAAAACCAGGTATGGGGCAGCACTTTGGCACAGTGGTTAGCACTAATCCACCTAGCCTGGACCTTTCTGCATGGTTTTTCTCCAGGTACTCCGGTTTCCTCCCACATATCAAAGACATGCACTTAGTGGGGTTAGGTTAATTGGTGATTCTAAATTGCCCATAGATGTGAATGTGAGTGTCCGTCTCTCTGTGTTAGCCCTGCGACAGGCTGTTAACCTATCCAAGGTATATCCTATGACAGCTGTGATAGGCTTTTTTTTAATCCTTGCCAATGATGGCAACCTCACTGTGTTTCATCATGTAGGATTTGTGTAATCTGTTTAGTAAAGTTCACAAATACAAGAAATGCATAGGTTTATGTCAGAGATCACAACACAGACTCCTTGTGGGCTGATTGCGTTTATTGCCACATCTGATCACCACCAAAGTTCCCATGACACAAATGAAAATGACTAACTGTAGGTTTCATTTTCTCGATTCCATCCAACAGATTAAAATGCAGTTGTCTTTTAATGATTGTGCAAGACAAAAGTACCCACACAACCAAACCAAGGCCATGACTAATATAAAACCCAAGACATGAGTCAGTTGTAATTTTAAGTGGCTGTTACAAAGCTGACCACTGCTAAACACTGACCACTGAAGTATATTACTGTGTGTATTTAACATCACTGGGTCAGTATGTGTGTGCAATTAATACACAGTTAGAACAACATGTAGTTAACCTGTAAAGTTGATATGTAGGGAGGAGGAATTACAAATTTGTCACAGGAATAATGGGTGACCTTAGCGTCAGCTTTTAAGGTTGTCTCCATAACCAACCAAGAGCACAGACAAAAATTAGATCACACGTATGCTCATGAAGACTACATGGAAACACCCTTCATGAAATATATGGGCAGTAACAGGTTTTTTCCTGGGCTTTCGATTGCGTCCTCATTAAGCTATGACTTACTATAATGCGTAACTTTGCCTCCTGAATTAATGGACAGGCAAACTCAATGGGAACGACCCGAGTTTGATTACCTCTTATGGCACTTTACAGTTCAGTGCAGTAAATATAACAGATAATATTTAAGACACCCACTGAGATTTGTTTTATTTTGTCCATAACATTTTTTTCTCATGCACCAACACTCACACACACGAACCATCTCATCTGTGAGTAATGTAAAAGTGATGTAATGGTTTTTGTGGTCGCTGGGGAAACGATCCTTGAAATTGCCAAAAAGTCCAAAATGAGAGGAGAAACGCAGCCATAAATAGTGGAGCAGAAAAGCATACGTTAAAGTAACGCGTGTTGGTGTGGTGGTATGAGTTTCGTGTGCTGTGAATGTTTTTATGAGCATTGTGGTCCTCCCAGTGTGTATTGGTGTGTGAGTATTCATGCACCTTTAAATGTGAAGCTACACCTATAAATATGGTTATGGCTCATAATAATTTTAACCTGGCCACATGCACACCAGAAAACTCATTACATTTGAATCAAAATGTCCTTTTTATACAGAGAAACAGATTTACTGTAAATTGGTTTATTGAAATAGCATTTCCACTATATTACATTTCTTTGTGAATAAGGCAGAGTGTTGGAGGTGTTTTAGAAGCTATACGAGGTGAAAAGGTAAATAGGTTTCATTGAGTGCAGAAAACAGACTGGAGGTTTTGCCTTGGTTTAACAGCATAGAAATACGTATTTTGGGACTTAACATTTCCATTCATTGCCAGTGAATGTTATTGTAATACTCATCTGTCTGTTTATTATCTCTCTGCCTGCAGTTTGGGGGAGAAAAGTTAGTGAACTAAGACTGTAGTGCTGATCACTCTTAACATTCAAGTAAATGTGATCCTTTTATGATCTACATTTATATGTGCTGTTATGACGCTTTCATTGTAATTTTCCACTTGTGATTGCTACATTGTAATGCTTTGCAGTAAACCATGGCTAACAGAGCTAGAGTAGCAAGATTTACTGATGCAGAAGCGTAGATGATATAAACCGTGACATCAGCCGTTGGTTTTGAAGTTTTGAAGCTTTGGGATGACTTATGGTCGACAAGCCATTAACCAATGATCCTGTAGTTTCATTTCACAGACAGTCATCCATTTTGAACCATAGTATGACCAGGATTTATAAAATAGACTTAATTTTTTATTCAAAATGACCCAAAATGAGTGACTGAGCCCATAAACTTCCAGAAAAGAGTTTACAGAGGTAAAGATAGAAAGCCATTTCCCCATATACCTCTATAGGCCTCAAGTCCTTTGCTACCACAGCACTTGCCATCTTGTGGCGTAAAGATAGAATGCAGCTTTAAAGCACTTGGCATTGGCTTCATTTTTCTAACCTGGAAGCCACATGTTTTCTGTGGGCAGAATCCTTGAGGCAGAAACTTGATGCCCAAAGTGACAATAAAAACAGCACAATGAGACAATGTTGACTCAGGTTAACTTCGTTTGTGCATAAAACCGCTAACATTTCCAAAGAAAAAATAGGAAAAACTGTGTACAAATACAAAAAAAAAAAATTAAATAAATAAAGGAACACTTTGAAAACACATCTGATCTCAATGGGGAAAAAAAAAAAAAAATTCCTGGATATCTATACTGAAATGAACTGGGTAATGTGTTAGGAATGAAAGAATGCTGTTGTTTGATGGGAATAAAAATGATCAACCTACAGAGGGCTGAATTCAAAGATACCGTGAAAATCAAAGTGAAAAATTTTGCTGCAGGCTAGTCAATTTTGCTGAAATTTTATTGCAGCAACTCACAATGGTACTCAGTAGTTTGTATGGCTCCCACCATGTTTGTATGCATGCCTGACAATGTCAGGTGAATCCGCTCTCATCTGTGAAAAGAACAGGGCGTCAGTGGTCGACCAGCTAATTTTAGTAAATTATGGCAAATGTCAATCGGGCTCCATGGTGCTGGGCAGTGAGCACAGGGCCCACTAGAGGACATTGGGCCCTAAGGCCACTCTCATGAAGTCTGTTTCTCATTGTTTGGTCAGAGACATTCACAGCAGTGGCCTGCTGAAGGTCATTTTGTTGGGCTGTGGCAGTGTTCATCCTGTTCCTCCTTGCACAAAGGAGCAGATACTGATCCTCCTGATGGGTTCAGGACCTTCTACAGCCCTGTTCAACTCTCTTGGAGTAACTGCCTGTCTCCTGGAATCTCCTCCATGCTCTTGAAACCGTGCTGGGAGACAGCAAACCTTCTGGTAATGGCACGTATTGGTGTGCCATCCTGGAGGAGTTGAACTGCCTATACAACTTCTGTAAGGTCCAGGTGTCGCCTCATGCTACCAGCAGTGACACTGATCCTAGCCAAATGCAAAACTTGTGAAAAAACAGACAAGATGAGGAGGGGAAAAGTTGTCAGTGGCCTCCACCTGTAAAACCATTCCTGTTTTGGGGGTTGTCTCCTTGTTGCCCCTCTAACGCACCTGTTGTTAATTTCATTAACACCTAAGCAGCTGAAACTGATTAACATTCCCATCTGTTACTGAACTGACCAGATTAGTACGCAAGAAGTTTAACTGACTCGACACTATACGCTGATTACAAAAAGGGCTCCTGTAATTTTTTTTTGAGCGGTGTAGAATGAATTCAAAACTGTTGCTACTCTAACTAGGAGAGGCTGTC
Organism: Australoheros facetus; assembly: GCA_030220045.1. Lineage (NCBI taxonomy): Eukaryota > Metazoa > Chordata > Actinopteri > Cichliformes > Cichlidae > Australoheros > Australoheros facetus. The sequence goes on along the minus strand of JASGAU010392329.1, from coordinate 1,173 downwards.
CTGCAAAAATCAGCTCAAGAGTACAGTGTCCAGTGGTGTAAAATAACACAAAAGTAGCAGCAAAGCATAGGCAGAAATCTTGCAAACGGTTTTGTTCCATTTAAGAAAAGCCTTGATTAAGAATGGGCTTGATGAGGTTTCAAGTAAAATTTGTCTCAGAAGGTTTATAAAGGTGTATAATATGATCCACAAGCATAAACTAAGACTTATAAATGTGTACAAAGATTTGTGTGTATATTTTGAGTACTTCAATCCACACACAAATTCAGAGCAATTTGAAAACTATTTTACAAATGCATATATCAAAATCTGAATAAATGGTCATAAGTTACACAGATTTTTAGGTTCAACTTCACAAATCTGATCTTTTCACTTTCAAAAAGTTTTCTGTGCAAATGTCTAAAAATATTTTGTGACATTAGTTTTGCTCACACCTTCTTAAAATTAAATATCCTGATATGTACGGGCCAATGTGGGATTTTGAGACTCCTCACATTATCAGGTTCTCACAGATTCACCAGTTCAGGCTGCGTTCAAGTGCTAGTGGAAAACTGGGACATCTTGAGTCCTGAATTATTTCAAATAAAACAGACAAGTTTTTTTTTTCTAAATAAACAGAACAGCTCATCAGCCCTTGACTAGACTACATACATTTACTAATTACAGATGTCATTATAGTAGCCTCGATGTAGTTATCCCACATCACCTGGATTATACTCAAAATATACAAGAAATGAATTATCATATTCACGGGGTTTTTGGAAGAGCATATGTAGGCTGCCATGACAGACCGCTACTTCCGCTGTACGGTTTTATACTTCTGGTTACCCAAAGTTAGAGCCAGAGTTGATGACAAAATTCGGTTACTTTGTGCTGTAACAGGCGGCTTTATTAGTTGGAACATGAGCTCGGATTCAACTTGTGCTGTTGTCGGTTGTCACTACATCAGTCTGTGCATTTTTTCAAATTATTTTATTCTGTAAATTTGTTCTTTTCCCCCCAAATTATACTACCCAGTTGCACATACTATTACCGTATTTTTTCCTTATGTTTTAAGTCTTCCTTTAATGTATAGCCTCTTATTTTTTTACATTATTTTATTTATAGTGTGACACTACAGCATACAGCCTACACAAAGCTTAAACAATGCGTGCCTTCATGTAAACACGTAGC
>JASGAU010392327.1:3466-13958 GCA_030220045.1 Australoheros facetus | reverse complement strand
GTTTAAATTGGTTTGATGTTCCGAAACACGTAAGTGTGACAAACATGCAAAAAAACAGGAAATGAGGAAGGGGGAAAACACTTTTTCACACCACTGTATACTGTAGACCCCAGAGGATTTAGTCGGTTGACACTAAAGGACTGATCAGGTCACAGCATGCTGAAGCAGGCTGCTTTACTAACTCAGAGTATTTTGTGTTGACAGCAAACCTGCATGATTTGATTCACAGAAGCGGACTCAAACCATCTGTGCTGATGTAGAAATCCAATAGTAAAATTAAATGGCAAAACAAACAGACAAAAACACAAACACTGATTACAACCCATTAAATTTGTTTTTGATTATGTCTTAAGAGGGAGCAAAAAAATTTGGAGGCATAAGATGGGGAGGAATCAGCCAGATAAAGCCAAGATTGTGGAGCAGACAGGTAAACAACAGGCTGAAAACACCACAGGTTTCAGTTTTTTTTAAAAGTTATAGTTAAGTTATATTCTGATACTGTGGGAATTGGACTGGCAGCAAAGTTTTTTTTTCCTGTTTTAATTCCTGACAGTTTTTATGAGCAAGTACAAATAAGTTAGTCCACACCTGGCAAAGAAAATACACTGTAGCTACTGTAAGTGTGTGCACAGGTATGCAGGGTTTTAGATACGTGTATGGCTCAACTGGGCACTGTGAAATAGACCCTGGCAGCATGTAGAGTTGGAAGCCCTTATTTTAAATTCAAAGCAAGATTTCATTCAATTCACTTTATAATGAAATCCCACCTCAATGTGCAGTTCATCTTCTGATTAAATCCGGCTTCAACTTCCAATTCAGTACTTATTATAGAATATAAACCAAACCATGATCATTTCTTCTTTATCCATTCTTTATCCAGTTTGGCCTTTGGAAACTGACCTCTGTGGACCTCCGCTTCTCCCAGACTCACACCTGAAAGTTTCCTGTCTTGGGAAACTACTTGCCTTCTAACTCTCTACAACTCTGTGCCACCTCAGACTCTACATTTATCTCTCCAGTCTGCATTTTTGTGTTAACTGGTTTCTTTGCTCATGACAAGATTAATACCACTGAGACCAATTAAAGAATAATCCAGCACATCATTCCCCATAAAAGAAACCTTTTTTTTTTCATTTTAAGTTACTGCTTTACGGAAAGCAATGGATAGTAAGAAATCTATCATATAAATCCCATTACAAATCCTATAAAACAGTTGCCTCTATGCAAAAACCCAGCTGTTGCTTTGCATCAAAGTTTGGTCCTGTTTTGCTCCACTGGCTCTATATTTGTGGCCTATTAACCATGTAGGATTATTCTATTTACATTACAGGTTGCATTGGCTTTTCCACTGCAACCTTCATTGTTTAGAAGTAAAGTAGTTTTCTGCTTTTAAAACCATCCTCACTATACACACTTATAATAAATAAATAAATAAATAAATAAAGACCATTAGAATTAAAACCCTAAGAGACGGTACATAGTGATACCTCTGTATTCTTCACAAATACGGACAGTATCCTGAAGAACTGGATCTTTGACAGACTTTGTTTTTGTAAACGGATAAGATTGGACCCTGAAAGATCCCAGCTCTGGATATCCATCTGAGAAATATGTAATATTTTTTTTATCTGCTGAAGATCTTGTCTAGGATCTCTTTGCACATTAACTTTATCTTTAATGTATTCAGTATCAAGAGTCTGTATATTAATGCACTAAAACTCACTATTTGACACTATATCATTTTGCATATTGAATATTTGATATCCTTACATATGCACACACAGCAGGTATTCAACATCATTTACAGCATTACCGCAATGCATGATCTTAAATTCACATTTTATGTTGCACCATATTTTGCAGTATCGGGAAAAAAGATCCCTAATTTAGATTTTCAGCAAAAACCCTTTTGGTCAGGCTAACATCTAAAACACCCGGATTTAATGTGGCCCCAAGTCTCACACGCAGTACTCGCAGGAGTTACTGGACAGTTTAAAAAACCAACAAAGCTTAAAGCTTCCCTATAAAATGCTTCCAAAACCATGCATAAAAAAACAACACAGAGCAATGTGACAATGAACAATGAACATGAAAACATGAAATAATTCAAAATAAAAACAAGAGTTCCAGCAGGAAAGTTTTTTTTTCTTTTTTTGTGCCTATAACTAGTTTAAAGTTGATTAACTTACAGTTGCTGCTCTATAGTCATACAATTATGATTGCAAATTAATTGGAAACTATTTTGAATAGTTAAAGACTTCAGTGATTTTCATTTCCTTTTCAGAGAGGAAAATGCCAACAGTGCCACTGGTTTCAGCTCCAGAATGAAAATGTGTTGGCCAGACAAAACTGAGCATTTAAGAATGTCACCTTCTTCCAGAAACTGTGGTGGACAATTTTCTCTATTTCCTTATTTACTGTATGCACCAAACAATTAAATTAATCAAGAACAATAACTGAGTTGATAAGAAAACTAATTGCCAGTTGTGGCCAAAATGAACTGTATGAACTATAAGCAGCAGCAAGAACAAGAACAGTAATTTAGGACTTTATTATTTAACGCTCTCTCATAAAGAACCTTAACCCCAGCCACCCTGTTGTGTACCACCCTGCAGGAGTTGTTGAGCTAGTTTCTCTGGTACATGTGTAACATTTCATTTAGTCTCGTGGACCTCCGCTCAGGCCGGCCGACTCTCCAGATTCGTTTCCTCGTCGCTCATCAGGCGTCAGGACGTCTTTAAAGTATCTGCTGTCCTCCTCATTGAGCTCTTGCCCTGCCACAGCCTCAGAAGCTGAAACAAACATTTTAAAGCAGTGCTGCACATTTCTCTTTGGGATTTCTAATGGTTGGCAATGCTTGTTAGGTGCATGTGATTATTAAGTTATGGCTAGAAGAAACAGTGGAAGGGAAAGTCATTTTTATTTTTAATTAGTGTTGGTTAAGTCAGTGTTTTGTAATAGTAGTTTGAACAGAATTAGGGCACTGCCAGTAAAACGAGAGATGTTAAACAGTAGAAGGTGAGGGTATTTCGAAGTACTTTTCAGTTATTGTTATAGTTTCATAAGTATAATTTTATTTTCTGCCATACCAAACAATGTTCAAGAACTTCCACTAACAAATGTCTGAAACAATATGAAAACATTCTCAGTGGTGGAGAAAGAAATCAGGACCCAGGTCCAGAAAACAAGAAGCTCAAATCATCAACTCTCAGGTGGCCAACTCAGTTTTCAGTTTGTTCAATCAGCTCTGAGTTTGTTCACTCTGAATTAAGCGCATGCAGGAGTAAAGAAAGTGAGCCTCGATCAATGGAGCTCCGATGCCAGGATTCACTCTGGCACTATGTCTCAGATTACAAACAGTGAGTGCTACAGAAATGTAGGATACATGTTTCAGGGAGCTGACTGACAACCTGGCAGCTGCTCTACTGTCAGCAGAGTCATAGATAGAAAAATGGAGACTACAGACTTTTTTTTGAGCTGTTAATAAATCCACGATGTTCGCTGATCACTGTCTGTATTATTAACGACTGATTAAATACAGTGAGAAATGAATGTCTAACTGGGATTTCAAGTTTGCAAAGCTGCAAACTTGTTTAATGTAACGTGCTCCAATATGTCTTTAACTTTAATCGTGTGAAAGAGAAAATAAAATCTGAGTGTCAGTCAGCTGGTTCGGGTGCAGCAGGAGGGAAAGACTCAGATGTTGTTAAAGAAACCTGTCAGTGAGCAGGTTTAGTTCACAGAATGTGTTATCATGGTAACTGACTCAGAGTCAAGCTAACTTTCTGAAACAAAAACCCAGTTTCACTTGCACAGACCAATACAGCAGTGTAAAATACTCCATTAAAGGTTCTTCATGAAACTGTCCTGATTCTTCAAGAATTTAACTGACTTATCAAATACTCATTTTTCCCAGATACCACTGAAGAACACTTAAAAATATCCTAATTACCCATGATCTTCAGTCCCATCTGCAGTGAAGATGTTCACCATCTGTCGCCATGAAGAGTCCATCAGACCGGTTGTATTCTTGGACAATGGTCCAAGGAGCCATGAAGACAATGATCCCCACCAAGTTTCTTGGTCAGTGCGGATTCATCTAACTGCACACTGTAAACCCAGATTTTGATTCCACTTAAAAATACTGAGTTCATATTACTTAAAATTACCTAGAATGTGAACATTACTTGTTAATGCTGAGTAGACTGTACTTTTTGATGGTCTATCTTATTGTAATCGTGTGTTTGAGTTCAAACAACTTAATATCATAAAGTTTTGCACCTGCTAAAAATCTAGTTTATACCAGTTTAAACAGACTGGATTACTGAGCAGCAGCATGGTGGCATGATGGATAGGACTGCTGCTTCACAGGTAGAATGCCCTCTAGAAGGTCTGGGTTCAAGTCCACCTTGGCCCAGGCCTCTTGCTGTGTGCAGTATGAAAAAGCAGATATTGGTGTTTTTGTTCACAACTCTCTCTCGTATAGTTTTTTTTATTGTTCCATGGACAAATGTTATTTGTAAATGTTAATGTACCAGCATTCAGCAGGTCTGAGTTTTATCATGTTTGTTTATTTACCAAATTTAAACAGACACAGTTCAACACTGTAAAAAATATTTTTGTTACCGGGCAGCATGGTGGCGTGGTGGTTAGCACATACAATTTAGTTCAATTGGAACTGGAGTAGTGCTTACTTAACAGGCTGAGTTAAATAAATGGGTGGTGATTGCTTAAACTAAGTATCTTCAGTTACTGAACTCTGTTATTAGTACATTCAACTTAGATCTTTCATTCCATTCCAAAATGTCTCGAGTACACTGGACATAGTCCCCTGCACTTATTCAACTGTTTCATTACTTAAAAAATTTAAGGCAACGAGTTACCTTGGTTTTTTTAAGTAGATTCAACTTATCTGGGTTTACAATGCAAAGGGACAGCGAGCACACGCCAATATTTACTATGAAACAAATAATCTTGAATCGATAGTACATAAACTTAAAAAAAAGAAGCTTGTGGTCGGAAAACAAATCCCTAAAGAAAGCTGTTACAGCAAACATCCACATTTAACGCACACATTTGACCTACTGAGCTAATTTCTACTGTTTACTTGAAGCGCTGCCATCCTCAGCCAGAATAACCATAATCCATACCATCAGAGGCACAGGCTGAAAAGACTGGAGCTCAAAGACATCAAGCTGTGAACTGGTGGACGAAGTCGTCCTCTGGGACAGTTGTCATCTCTCTGCTGCTGGGAGTACTAGAAGAAAGCAGAAGAGAAGTTATATAAAGCTCTACCATTGGTTGGTTCTTCACAACCCAACTGTAACCAAGTCTTAATAAACTTTCATGAATAACAAAGATTTAGTAATGCACAGAGAACAAACGTGACATTGTCAAATGTATGGTTTCCAGATCTGTATCGCAGGTCAGTGAAAATAATATAATCACATTTTTTCTTTAACTATACACAGTTTGAAGACAAATGCTACAATCTGACAGCAGGATGGGAGGGAGGGAGTTAAAAGGGCAGACAGCAGATATCACCTTGGAAATGAGTTTTTATGGTTCCTGTACAGAGAAATAGTCATTCCGAATCACTAGTCATACTGGAAGTTGTAAGAAAATTTGGTCAAGGTTTAAAGGGTAATTGTATCCTTGCAGGGCATCCTTGAATAGCTGCAGGGAACTTTTTTTTTTCTTTCCCAAAAGCATGAGGAAGGGTTCCTTGTTGGAAAAAAAAATGGCAGTGAATGAAAGCAGTGAGCAAACAGAGGGAGGAGTAACAATTTGAACAGGTCATTCTTGGATAGCTGTCAGATAACCAGTCATTGCTGACAAGGCAACAGCTACGATGAAATGATATTTTGTTACAGATTAAAGGAAAACAAACCAGAACCATTAGTTCACATATGAACAAAATATCCCACCCAATCACGTCCAGTCAGACTGACCAAAAGACAGATGGAAGCAATATGAAACAAATGAACTAAGCTTTGCCTTCTTCTTTTTTTTTTGACACATTAAACATCAACCTCACCACATGGGGGCAGCATTGATTCACACTGCCATTGCCACTCACTGTGGCCATTGTGGCCATTATTATACTGCAGGCAGTATATTGTTTCAAAAAGAAGGTGTGGGAAATCGGTCCCAAAACAAAAAGAGAAATATTGTTAGTTTTAAAGAAATGCTAACAATAAATTCAAACCTGATCCTCGTATTCATCACAAGGGAAGAAGAACCAGGCAGATCAATGTGTGGTGATGCTGAATGCTGAATCCCAAGGAGGTCAGTGATACTGCTGGAAAAACTAGTAAATCATAACAAACATAAATGCTGCAGCAGTCAGTAAATAGTCTTAGAAGAATATATGTTTCACTGAATATCAGATTTACTTTCATGCTGAGCTGTGGAGCTTCCAGAGACAAATGTCTACCAAAAACTGAATAGACAGGAGTAAAAATGGACTGAAACTGTGTGCTGTGTCAGTGTCACAGTAGCTCCTATATTTACATATAAGTAAGTATGTATGTATTAATTTCTTCTGAAGATCTTTTAATATTAGGTATGAGTGTGAAAATTTTGACTAATGCAAAACTGACTGTTTTAATTGATAGAGTATAGACACAAACAGATTATCAGGCAAAATGACTTGCATCAATGTCACTGTTTATGTTCATTAAATCTCTTAGTGTTTATAAATAATTTAGGGAAATACACAGGCATTGTTGTTATTTGTTATTATATTGTAATTAACTGCCAAACAATGACTAATGCACTGCTTTAAAGTATTCATTAGAGTTACTAATATTCATTACCTTTATCTTTGATTAGATCGTATAATCACATTACAGCATGAATGTGATCATCTCTAATTGCTCATTAAAGAGAGCACAGAAATGTAAGGCCATGCTTGTAGTGTCCATCCATCCATCCATCCATCCATCCATCCATCCATCCATCCATCCATCCATCCATCCATCCATCCATCCATCCATCCATCCATCCATCCATCCATCCATCCATCCATCCATCCATCCATCCATCCATCCATCCATCCATCCATCCATCCATCCATCCATCCATCATATTGGATGGATGGCAGTAACAACAGCAGACCAACCCTGTGTGAGCTAGTAAATAATAATTATCTATTGTGGTTCAACATCATTTATTATGTCTCCATCTCTGCCTCAGTGAACCAATTTTTCAGCCTCTTTGACAGGATTTCCCATATTGGAAATGTCTTTGTGGGTGTTTTCTGCACATGGGTATGATGGAAACATCACCAAATATATGACAAATATGAAGCTATCATCACCACACCAGATTACACTTACATATTTATTACGCACGTTTATGAATGTATTGATAGATGAGGGCGAATCAGAAGAAGCAGCAGCAGCTGGAGCCCCGGTCGAGGAGTGAAATTAGCCCTCCTCTGGAAGAATCTCATTTTATCTTGTCGTATTTTGGGCAGTTCCCAAAGCTTATTGCTACTGTAGGTGAATGTCAGAACTACAACTGACCTCTAAAGTGAGCGTTGAGCCGCTGCTCCCTACGCAACAGCTGGGTCCCGTACAGTGTCTATATTTCTGCATGCATTGCAGTTAACTAATGTCAGCCTTTTGCTCCTGTTTGCGACTAAACAACCTTTTTTGTCAAGTTACAGTCTTGAATTGCCATTTCATCATGAAGTGGGTGTGTGTGCCTTAGTGACACCAGGAGTAACATGAGCTCCTTTTAGGGATACCTGAGGGAAAGTAGTATCAGATGAGCAGTCTGTACAGACAATCGTGCCCAGAATAAACACGCCAGGAGCCAGGCATGGTTCGTGGTGTTCTCACCCAAGGTAATAACCCGCTGATCTTGATGGGACACATGAGCTAAATGAGCCCCGTGCTGTAGATGGATTTTTCTGAATTACCTTCCAAAATAGATTAAAGTATTTGTCACATTTATCACGTTGAATATTTGCTCTTTCCTGAGGTTACAATTGTAATATGCCATTCAGGACTGGTTTGGCAAAAAAATTTAGCTTAACACATGGGTGAAGTTAACCTTGTATGTGTTTATATGAATTTGCTTAACAGTTCATACAGTTCATATCAGGGAAACTACAGCATATGATGCAGAGAACGCAGTAACAGTTCAACACTTTATAAAGAGAGAAAGGCTGGCGATGAAAGGAAAGCCCATGGCTTGTTTTTATTGCAGTTCTTTGGAGGTTTGTACATGTGTAAATGTCTGCGTGTGTGTGTACGTGCACTCTGTTTGAGCACTGCACTTTGAAATGCCATTGTACCCAGATCAACAAGCGCTGCATAAAAGGTCTGAATATGGATCTCTAGTGAGCTTCACTTTTGCTCTCTTGCTTCAGTATTTATTTGTTCTTCCAGGAAAATTGTGGGTTTTTTTTCATTATGTAGTTCTCTTGTCAACCAAATATATTCTAAAACAGCCCTCTATGAAACAAATAAGAACTCACTTTGAAAGCTCCTCTGAGAGGTCTGAATTTGTCTCATCAATACTCCAATCTTCCAGAACTCATGCAATGTTCATTTCTTTGCACCACGCCTTTGCATATTTGCAGATATGTTAGTCTTAGGCTCATAAAACCACGGCCTGATTAACCTCCCACGGTTGGGCAAAGATTTGTTATTAGGTTTCTGCCTATCCCCGCTGTGCATGTCAGTTTAGTATTTTAGATGTGAAATAAACACCTAATAGTTCACTGGAAACACATTTAATATTTTATGAAGTGTTTAAAGAATCCTTTCAGCAAAATGCCAGATATTCCATCTTTTCAAATGTGAATATTGGCTAATATTTGCTTTCTATGATGGTACACTGAACATATAGTTTTTGACTGTTTAAGTGTATATTATTTCAAAACAAACAACAAACAAACACTAACCCCCCCCCAATTTAAATATGTTCAAAATAACAACTAGATTTTGACACAGCCCATTTACAGGACAAGGCAGCAAGATGGATAATTAATGTTCTCCTTTAGTGGTGGAAACGTCAAACAAATCCACTCTTGATCAGTTCAAGGAGACCCAGAAATACACTGCAAAGCTGAAGCTATTAAGCCCCCTTTGCCCAGTTGGTATTACAGTCTTGCATAAAATCCTTTCAGAATCTGCTGGATAATTTAAAAAAACTGATTGCTTTTTACGTTTAAGATTAAGATTGCATTGTAGTGTTTGATCAAATTATTGGAAATGATTTAGAAGATTTCAAGGTTCACTTGAAAAATGGGGACATGAAGGGGAACTGAGCAAGGCTGAGTCTTTTTGTAGCTCCCATTCAGCCACTGATTATAGCAGGAAATGATGCTGTCCAATTGGATGGGAGCCTGATTGTTTGCCGCACTTGTATCTGCGGAGAAGGATATATGCTTCGCAAAAGAGCATACAGATTCTGTCTTTTCTTTTCTTTTTTTTTTCTGAGTGAATAATCCTCTCTCTTTCCAGTCCCTTGCTACTCCTTAGTAGTGAAGTCTGTTCCGGAAAGACTGGCTGAGTGGGTAGTGTCAGTATCCAGGTGTCAGCGGTATACTTTCACTGTGTGAAGGTTGAGAGCATGTAGGGATTAGTGGGAAGTGGTGTTTGAAGTGGGTATTACCTTTTTTATTCACCTCATGTGTATCTTTTCATTATTTGCCCGGTGTGCCCAAGCAGCTGGAGAGAGTGTCTTGTCAGGGCACAGCAGAGGGGGAGAGAAGGAGGCCGAACCAAGCTTATTTATTCTTCTAACTTCAAATGTACAAACCGCTCCATATTTAAGATGCATTTGTTGTGTTATGTGTGTAATTTCTACATGCATTTTAGACCCAGATGACTTAAATCAGTGACAATTTAATGTGTTTTATTTGCTTTCATCTGTAATTAAAGGTTTTAATTTTATGGCAAATTTAAATGGGGAAGGCAGTTGGGATCAATGGGAATGAGCTGTAAACACGGCAATATTACATTCTCACATTTAAGGGTGACAAATTTGTTAGCGAACAGATGCTTGCATCCAGCAGATGCAATGACATGTTAGATCTTAATAATTTAAAACTGTGAATAAAAAGCCCACTATCTGTTTTCATTTTACTTCTATTAAACCTCAGATGGGGCCTGATTATTCAAGACCTTGAATAATCAGGCCCCATCTTAAAAACCTCATAGTACCATATAGACCAGCTTCTGGTTCCTAGGATATTTAAAAGTAGAATCGAGAGGCAGAGCCTTCAGCTTTCAGGTCCCTCTTCTGTGTAACCAGCTCTCAGTTTGGATTCGGGAGACAGACACCCTCTCTATTTTAAAGCTTAAAATTCTTTTTTTTTGATCAAGCTTATAGTTAGGTATGGATCAGGAGACCCTGAACCCTCCCTTAGTTTTGTTGCAATAGATCGAGGCTGCTGGGGGGTTCCCATGATGCACTGTTTCGTCACTCATCTTTTTTCACTCCGTGTTTATACCCCACTCTGCATTTAATCATT
>JASGAU010392322.1:0-20992 GCA_030220045.1 Australoheros facetus | reverse complement strand
ACACACACACACACACACCTTCGTTCCTGCTGAGCTCGATGTCAGCAAACAGCCCAATCTTGATGATCTGCCACAGCAGACCCAGGACCAGGTGCTGCCTGCCCTCCTTCAGGTCCTCAGCTCCGATGTTCACCACATGGCAACCAATGGCTGACGCCGAGTTCAGAGCCAGGTTCAGGTTCTCCTGTTGGATCAAACAGCAGGTATCCCATGTACAGAGACTCTGTTAGACTGGTGACTTTGCACAATGCATTTAGTGAAGACAAGTCAGAATCCAGGAGTCTCACCTGGATGGTGAAAGGTGTGAGCTTTTTCTTGTTGATTGTTCTCTCATCGATGGTGTCGGCTACAGACAGGTTGATCATTTTACTAATGAGAGAGAAAAAAACAGGTTGGTAAACAGAACAGTAATTTCAAATTAAAAGACTGATGAATGGCACTGATTTAATTACTCCCAAATTCTTCTAAGGTCAATGAGGCTGAAATAGCTCAACAAGTAACACCCATCCATCCATGCAAGGGTATTTTATTCACATCAGAACTTAGGAAACATGTCAAATGTTTAAACTGAGACATTTTACTATTTCATGAAAAATATGAGCTCATTTTAAATTTGATGGCAGCAACACATTTGAGAAGGTTGGCACAGGGGTACTAAAAAGAAACTGCTGGAGGAACATTTGAAACCAATGAGGTGAACTGGTTACAGGTCAGTGAGTATGAAAAGAGTGTCTTAGAGCGTAAAACTGGGCAGTCTGCAAAAAAACTGCATCTACAGATTGTGGAAAAGTTTCAGAATAATGTTCCTCAAAGTGAAACTGTGAAGATTTGAATATCTCATCATCAAAGGATTCAGAGAATCTGGAGATCAGGATTGGATGGCCTTTCTCTTCAGCCTTTCAGGCAGCACTGCATTAAAAACAGGAACGATTCTGTCATGGAAGTCAGTGCATGGAGTCAGGAAAACTTCCAGTTCATCCTCATGCAAAGAAGCCATATGTGAACATGATCCTGAAATGCTGTCATCTTCTCTGGGTCAAAGCTCATTTAAGTGGACTCAGATAAAGTGGGAAACTGTTCTGTGGTCAGACAAATCAAAATTTGCATTATTTTATTATTATTTTTAAATATTGACACTGTCCTTCAGACTAAAGAAAGGGACCACCTGGGTTAGCCCTCAGTTTAAAGCCAGCATGTCTGATGGTATGAGGCTGGATTAGCTCCTGTGGAAAAGCACCATCAATACTGAAATGTATTTACAGGCTTTAGAGCAACATATGCTCCCATCCAGACTGCCTTTTTCAGGGAGCACCTTAAAAAAGACAATCTGTATACTGCATCTATTACAACAGCAGAAGGAACCAGGTTTGCCTGCAGTCCAAACCTTTCACCGGTGAAAACATCTGGAAACAAAAACTAAACAAAGAGTACATCCAAGCAGACCCAGGAGCAGCGCGAGTCTTCTATCAGACCAGAACAGGACGACGTTCCTCCCAAAAGTCCAGCAGCTGCTCTCCTCAGTTCCCAGATGTTTCTGAACAGTTGTTAACAGAAGAGGGTGCTGCAGTGGTAAACATGCTCTGTAACAATGTTTTTGAGACATGCTGCTGCCATCATATAAAAATGACCTCATTTTTTTCTTAAAGTGATACATTCAGTTTTCATGAAATACTAAAATGTCTCTGTTTAAACATTCCATGTGTTTTCTAAGTTCTATTATGAATAAAATATTTGTAAATCACTGCATTTTGATTTCAATCACATTATAGCAGCGTCCTGATTTTTGGGGATTTTGTTGTCCTGTATGGACTCTGATGACATCAGGATGAACTGTTATCAGCTCTGTTTTCAAGTCAAATCTTTGGATTATAACTAACTAGTAACTAAAACTGAACTAAAATCCAACCCAAACACTTCTGTCAGTCATAGACCATAAAAACAAGAAAACACAAGTATATCTGTCAAACTAAAACTAAAAATCATATTGTTATTTATTAGGCAAATAAGGAACCATACTCATGTTTTAATACCCAAATTTGAGCCGACACGCTGGAAGTCAGAAAAAATTCGAGTACTAAATGTAATTTTGCTGTTCAGGACTGCAGATAAATAACTGTCATTTTTCATCTTCATCAAAAACAATGATTTTTTTCCTGCTTTTTTGCAAAACAGTTCATTCATGGATAACAACAGGAATTATATTTTAGCATTAAAGATATTCTGTTTTAAGAGCTTGAGCACCCTGGTGAGTTAACCATTAGAGAAACATTAAAACCTGATTTTGGTAATGACTAATTCTGTTAATTTATGGCAGCTGTGGCATAACCCTTACTCTAGGTGGTGATCTAATAAATGTGTTAAGCACTGTAAATCACATCTACGGCAGCATGATTGTCTCATAATCTACAATAACTGAGGGCTGAGTGCTGGTGATAAATTATTTTCTTTTGTGACACTGAAAGAAATTTCCCAGCACTTTATTTAAGTTTCAAACTGGCTCATGTACAACTGCTGATGTCATTCCTCTTCCTGAATCTGCCCATTTTGAAGAACTCGTTAAAAAAAGCTCTCTTAAACTTCTCATCGAGCGCTCCCTGAGACAGCAGAACATACCAGAGAACGATTCCGTCTCCCACGGCGGTGAACAGGTCGTCGGTGTTAGGATCCATGGGCAGAACGTGTTTACAGTCTGGATCCTTCTCCAGAGCTTTATTGATCCAGTTCACAAAGGCCACCTTCTCCTCCTCTGCAGAGCGAAGAGAGCAGACTAAAGTGAGAAGCTGAATGATCATCAGCATCGACCGCTCTCCACCTGTTCTGCCTCTGCTTCAGGTCGGATTAACCGATTCTCTCTGACCAGCTTGTTTTCCTTTGTTTTTAAAGCTCAGACACAGACTCGTGACATCACATGACATCGTATTACAGTGCAGATGTCTCTTCCACATCTGACCAGCGTGCAATAATGAAACCAGTTGTGTTTTTTATACAGATGTGTGTATGAGATGTGTGTATGAGCCCTTGGTGTCTTCTTCATTTTGGTAAGTTAAGCAGTCCACCCATACAGCAGCAGATGTGTTCGTTTACTGAGTCACACTACTTGAATTTTGCATCAAATGAAGTGAACTACAGATCTGAAAACTCTCCAGTCATGTCTAATATGGTCAGGTTAAATCTGTGTGTGTGTGTGTGTGTGTGTGTGTGTGTGTGTGTGTGTGTGTCTGACCTGAGTAGGAGTGCTGAGTACCAGTCTGCTCCGAGGTTCCTGCCACGTTACAGATTCCTTCCTTCTTATTAATTGCTTTCCTGAAGGTCTTTGCCACCTCTGTGCTCTTCAGTCCATGGACGATCTGAAGATGGGAACAGGAGAGCAGCACACATTAAGGAACAGACTGTGTTTGCAGTGTGTATTTGTCTGATTGTTTTACAATCAACCCACTTCAGTGAACTTCTTAAAATTGAGCTCTTCACTGCTCTTGCTCAGCTCCTGGATCATCTCTCTGACTCTGTAGCCTGGCAGTGAAAGGTTGGCGGCCTTGAGGACAGCATCAAGCTCATCCTTGCTGATAACTCCATCACTGTCCACATCTGGAAGAGGATGGAGGGGTTAGGGCTCACACGCAATGGAAAGCATACCTTTTAAAATGGGTCTATTAAGCATCAAAGTTTCATGTACTGCACTGAGGTCAGTGTAAGTAAAGTAATTCCTGTGAGCCAAAAGCTCAAAAACCCTTTTAGACTCTGATGGACTCTTTCTACTCTTGTGTCTGTATGGTGCCTGTGAGAGTGGGCATCCTCATACAGCATGGCCATCTCTCTGGCTGTCAGCACAGGAGCCTCACCCAGAGCTGCGTGCAGGCCACCGCTTCTTGAGCTGCAGCCACTCAGAAGAAAATTGGCCTTAAAGGGAGAGGGGATGGAGCTAAAATCATGCAAAGCTACTCTCACCGAGTTCTATACATAAAAATAGAATAAAAATAAAAATATGCTTTGGTGGTTTGTTGTTGGGGGGCAGGTATGGCTAACACTGCGGACTGGACACTATTCTCTAACACGACATAAAATATTAGTCATGGGCATGTTTTATTACCTAACATCATGTGTGGTGTCTAACTTCCTCTCATCTCTGACTGTGCAGGCTGCTGTGGTGACACAGCATTCGCAGCTTTATTAATGTCCTGTTTGCATGTAAAATTCTTTTAAAACGTATTTTGCTCATTGATTTGATGCTGATTGAGGCTTTATGTAAATATTTTTTTATAATGAACTGTATTTTTCCCCAGTCTCTTCTTTACCGTTTTTATGTTTGAGTGGTAATGGGAGTGATCATTTTAATGATCAAATCTTACAATTATAAAAGAAATATGAAGAAAAGCCAAACTGCCTGAACATTTTAATAACTAGAAATATTACTTTCCAGATGTTTTTAAACACTCTAACTGAGGAAAGTTTCAAGCACAGCTTCAGAGATGATCTGAACATCTTACCAATTTTACTGAAAGCTTCTCTAAGATCCTCCAGCTCCTCCGCAGCGATCGGTGTGGCAGCCATGCTGAAGCGTGAATCAGGAACCTGAAACTGGCACAAAAGGAAAAAAAAAAACAGCCTTAAATTTAAAAGTCAGCGCCTGGCAGCACTGAGCAGCCTGTAGGTGGGGATCATGTGGTGGAGAAAAAGAGGAAATTCAGAGCTGGTGTCCTGAATTTCTACTGTGAAGCAAACTCACAGTTCTCACTTCTGCCAGCACACAACTTCCTGCTTCTGCTGCACTTCCTGCCTGACAGACAAATGATTCTTTGTTATTGCTGTGTGTACTAAGATCTGAGCACCCCAGGTCCCAAGGTTACCTGATCCTGAGGTCCCTCAGGTAACCTTTATCCAGCTAGTGGGCAGTCAACTCACAAGTACACAAATTCTTTACCAAAGGAGGAAACGGCACAGGGATTCTCTGGGTCATACACCGGCCCACTGACCCACGGCAGCCTTTACACTGATCTTAAGCCTCGTCCACATTTGCCAGTTTTCTACTGGACGCTCCGGGCTCCAGATATTGAGGGCTTGGAGCCAAAGGGGCGTAAGTGACATTTCGCCAACTTTACATGAGAGCCAAAACAAACAAAAAAAATGACCATAGTTTACTGATTTTAATTTTTTTAAGCATGTTTCTTTTTACAAATTGATGACACAATGCTTAATGAACAATACTGTCTTTGTTGTAAATGCACTTACGCCCTTTTGGCACCAACATCTTCTGTGCATTCAGATTTAAGCCTTTTGGTTTTTGTTGAATAACTCTATTTCTATTAATATTTTACTTCTGTAATTTTGACAGTAGATAGAGCACATACAGAGCTTTCATTTGACATATATTTCTCAATTTTGACCAACATGTCACTTGCGCCCCTTTGGCTCCAAGTCCTCGAGTAGATAACCTTCTAATATATTTACCACCTCATCATATGTCAATCAAACATATCCTTTGTCCCCATTGGTAGTCACATCAACTGCTCACCTTGAAGCTGAGTTTATTCCATGGTCTCCGTTCACCACGGTGCTGCCGGTCTCTGTGGACGTGCCTCAAGAACATTTTGAGGAACATAGACCCTCTAGCAGCTCTTGAAGTAAATGAAAGTTCAAACTTAAGCTGTGCAACAACTGTCACACACACAAAAGGTCTCACTCTACAGGTGCTTTAGCATTAGCATTGCTCTCAGTCTTTACACCTGCTATAGTAAATCTGTATGCATCTCTGTTTGTCTGTGCTCACAGCTGTTTGTGCTGTTGGAACAGAAGCTCTGTGCAGTAGTCCTGCAGATTTTGGGGGAGGGTCTCATTTTGGCGGTATTTTCTCTGTTGCTTGATAATCAGTGAGCAGAGCCGTCACCCTTACTGCTAGGCATGATCACCAAAGAGGTTCTTGTGCTGCAACATTTCTGTGACGTGATTTCACAGAGAATTCTAATAATTACAGTTCAGAATTAGACAGAATCAGGACGTGTTGATGTCAGAGAACTGGGATTTCTGGGTATTATCGTCAAAGGCGTGATTTGCGACCTTGCAGAGGATGTCACAGCCTAGCTGAGGTTGAGAACAATAAAGCACAGTGTGAGCTTGCGATTAAACAAAAAGAAAAGGCAAAGAAAGAAAGACCAAGCTTCAGACCTCACAGAAAACTCAGAGAACGAAGAGGCTGAAGGCACATGTGGTTCCCTGGAGAGTTTGTGGACAGTAGAAGTGTTAATTCTGAGGACTACTTGGTGGGCGGCCATCAACCTCAGCCTTTAAGCCTCTGTCTGAGACAGCTTCTTGGAAGCAACAGCACCGAGTCAGATTTGACTTCCTTTCTTGTTCTTTACCCACAAAATAATTCTGCATAAGTTAAAGTTGAAATCCAGAGGGAGGAACTGATCTACAGCCAAGATAAATGATTTCAGTTCAATGGGGAAGTTGAGGCCACATTGCAAATAAGGCAGCGCGGTGCCAAGCCCCAAGCTTCAAAGTTTGGAAACTTTGGCCATTTGTAACAGTCACTTCTGACACTGTGACAGGATATTTACGATCACAAAAAGCACAATATGCCTCCTTTATTTTGCTCTTCTGCCAGTTTAGTTTAAACACTCTCAGACTAAAAACAGCAATCAGGTTTTATTTATTTACATAAGGAGGCAAAGCTTCAGTGGAGGGAATATTTCCAGTGTCACTTGAGCAGCGGAGGGAATAAATGATTCTTTTTGCACTGCATTTATAACGAGTGTAATTTAATTTGAGTGCCGTCACTTTCCTATTTTTGGATTTTTGCGCCCACGTGTTGATGCTGACGATGACCGCGCGTGTTCATGAGCTGTTTTTTAAGAAAGGAAAAAGCTGCAGAGAAGAAAGAGTGAAGCACTTCTGAGAAGCTGACAATCACATGACACACAGGACGTTATATTTCAGTCTTTGATGATTCACAGCGAGCGCGTTTGTCAACTGCAGATCCTTTTTTGGCTGTCAAGCCACACGAGTCCGAGGAGGAGGAGGCTGTTGAGACACATTTATGGTGATGACACCTGAAACTTGAAAGGGGTCTGAGCTTTAAAATGAAAACAAAATCGTTAATAGGATTGCTGGAGGAAAAGCAACCTGATGTAACCGATGATTAAAAAAAGGATAAACTCGCTATAAATGTGTGCATCATTCAGCAGCATTGATTTACTGGATGGTGTCACAGCCTCCATTGTCAGATTATGTAATTGACAGGTGTTGGTGAAACACAAGTGATTGCAGATAAGGAGAAGTGCTAACGTAACAATGAAGTAATAAGAATAATGAAATCCTTTGTTTAAAATGACTCTGTCAGCTTGCAGTCTCTGTCATTTCACTGTTTATTAATGTATTTTATGAATGAAGATCGTGGTCGTGTTGTGTACTATGTGCATGTGGAACAAAGTGTGTAAAAACACCCGTGGCCTGCGCTGAGAAAGTCTGCTTTTTCTGTGCACCATTGCACTGCTTCTTGGTTTATTATTACAATTTCCTCATTTTCTGTATTGTAGATGAAACATCTCTTGGTGCTGAGCCAGGGCAGATCATCGCTGATGTTATGTGGGGTCATCAGGTGTCATACACCCTCGCCCAGGTGACCCAGCCAGGGCTGATCAGACCCCAGTTTATACCCTAACAGCTGCCCACGAATGTCTCTGTTTCTCTGTGATGTTGCTAATAGCTCTTCTCCCCTGTGAGGAAAAGCAGTGTAGGCCCTGCCGTGCGAGCGCGCCACGAAACCTCTGCACCCAGCCTCAGCAGGGAAGCACCTTTTTCTCCAGCCTCGCTTTTGGCAGTCCAGGCCATCAAACTCCCCCTTTTTTCTTTCAAAGGCCTCCTCTGTACACGCGTCCCTCATTTTCTTCAGATACTGTTACAATGAAGGATGCTATATTTTGTTTTTTCTGTTGTATTCTGTTGGCTATCCTAGTGGATATTCTGCACCAAGATAAGATTAATAAATACATGTCTGATCTGTGATCATGCAGCTAATCAAGGTATGAGTCAGAATATGTAAAGGAATAAAAACTCCCAAACTTATTTTCCCTCATGAACGGCAAAACAACTGAAGTCAACCCTACTGAGTTATCAATAATGATGACAGGTTACAGATGTATGAATCACTTTGATTGAACCGAACCGATACACAGTCAGTTGTGTAACCTCAACTGGGAGGTGGCAATAGTCAAAAATTCACCATGTTTGCATAGAGGAGTTTCACTTGATTTCAGAAGTATGAGAACCACTGAAAGAGAGAAGTCTGCCAGGCAGCAGCAAGGAGTCAGAAGCAGAAATGAAACTCAGCTCAGAGAAAGCATGGCTATTTACACTTTGTTTGAAACGTTCTGTAATAGCTGTTGTTAATAAATGACTCAATGTGGCATTTTTTTATATATATATATACCTTTTTATGGTGTTATTTGACAGTTCTTTGCAGTGAAGAGAGGCAGGAAGGTGGGGGGAGAAACGGGGAAGGCACACAGTAACGGGCGATAGGCCGGGACTCGAACCTGGGCCAACCACACTGCCACACAGCATACATGGTCGCCTGCTCGCACCCTGAGCCACCCTGGCGCCCCTCAGTCTGGCATTTATGGTGCAGTGCGTCACTGAGCTGATAAACTGGTTACAGTTCTTCTGTAAATCTGCTTCAGGTTTTATCTGTGCTTTAGTTTCTTCTCACAGATCTATTTATAGACATCTTTATCAATCATTTATCGTCCACTAATTTAGTATCTACATGCACAAGTACTCTTGTTGTTGCTACTGATGTTTTTTCAGTTTTGAAAAGGTTTCCATACAATTTTAACCCCTTTCAATAAAGGAGAGCAATTCATTTATTTATTATCCCACCTGTGAGTGGGTGAGAGGTGGGGTTTACTGCTGCAGAGCTAACCCAGGGAGACAAAGAACCATTTACCCAACATGCATGTCTTTGACTGTGGGAGGAAACTCCATGCAGAAAGACCCCAGTGGGTTCAGACCAGGTGACAGTGACAGTGCTAACCACTGCAACGCTGCACCATTTGCAATGAAGTGAATTTGCAAAAACAAATTATAATAACAAAGATGTACATGAATGTGAACATAAACAGCATAAGAAGCCATTAAACCACCGCACACGGCTACAAAGAGGTCGTGTCACTACAAAAGCGCTGTGCACAGTTTTAATGATGGAAAATCATGTGGAAAACATGATGCAAATATGCCATTTCTGTTATTTTCACGCATTAAAGTGGGGGCGGTACGTTTCCTCATTGCTGCACACACATCCCATGCTTCACACTTGCTGTGATCTATTTGACAAAGCGTCACACCACAGGAAACACTGACACTTTTACACCTATTTTTCTCCTCATTTCCATTCAGCCGTTAAATGACCAAAAATCCCGCAGTGCCACAACCTAAAACACACTCAAGGATTTGCTGCACCGAATGCGCACTTGTTAGTTCATCTACAGCAAAGCATCATGTTTTATCAGATTATTGTATGTCTGAATCTGCAGCTATGAGACAAATTCAGTCAAAAGCTCAGTATTTACCTCTGAAATGAAGTGGGGCAGAAGTATTATTTGGTTAAAAAAATGTCCATGCACTTGTGAATGAAGCACAGGTGCCTCAAAAACCTGCACAAAGTACAATGAAAGAGGGTTGCTCTAAGCATCACGGCCCCCTGGCTCGCTTGAACCCTTCATAACAGCAATTGCACATAACAAACCTCATTAGTGTGCATCATTCAAGCAGGCCTGAGCTAACTATATCCTCAGCATAACATCTTTTCCAAACATAAAGTATTAATCACTTGTCCTGCGCTGATCTCTAAATTTTTGCCTGCCCACGCTGCCTAAAAGGGATTTTAGTGCAGTTGAACAAAACCACAAACTTCCTTTTCAGCTGGCTGCACTGTTCCTCTCCCCTGTAGGCCTCACTTTACTTCCATCTACTCTCATCTTTTTATTTATACATGGCAGGCTTTAAATGATTTAAGGTAGCATGCACACATTTCATTTTTACTGTGTAAACAAGGCAGGTGCGGAGTTTGTGCTGTTGTTTTATGAAGCAGATTTAGTGAGCACAAAACTGAGCTGCAGTCAAGAAAGATCCCGTGACAATTATAAAAACTGACTGTGCAATGATATGTGCAACAACGCTTAATTGCAAAGATGTCTTTCATTGCTTTGTCTTTCTTGCTCTCTCTCTATCCTGCAAAGGAAATTAAAAAATAATAAAAATTTAAGTATTTCTCTTCCTGCAGCTACGCCTTCAGGAAATATCTGTGTGGATCAGAAGCCACCTGACCTCATCCTTCATTACCTGAGAGATGTGGTGAGGAAGCTGATCTCTGGGCGTGGAGGGCTACACTTGTCGTCCGTCTTTCTTTCTTTCTTCCTCCGTTGGTCCTTGTTACTGCTTCACAGACAGCACACTGAGTCCGCACCGAAAGCAGGGCGACAGCGCATCTAGTCAAATCTAAAAGGAAGGAAGTGACATGCAACACTTCAGAAGCAGGAATGAAAGCGGTTTTGTCTTTATATGGCAATGCTGGTGGCTGCAAGTCAAGGTGAGCCCCCTACTTATGGTTTGAAACTTTATCAGAAATATTTTGTTACAGTTTTTGAGCAGCCATCGGGATGGTCGTGAGGCATTTAGATGTCTCAGGAGTGCAGCGGGATCATTTAAAACTTTGTCACATCAAGACAAAGGTGTCGTTAAGACACAAATTCAATAGATTAATACACACCCTCCTTCAGCCTTTGAATAAGCAGAGAGAGGTAAAAAACAGAAACTACTGGTAGAGAAAGACTTCAAACAGAGAGTTGTAGTTACAAAGACCAACAGGTAGTTAGAGAAGCACTTAGGTAGCCACAGACACACACAGCTACTCTGTGCAGTCCTGTAAGCACACCCTTACTGCTTCCATAGGAATTAAGAAGGTAAGTAACAGCCAGGTGCTGCTAATCAGATTCACTTGAATGACTGATCATCAGCAAATATGAGCACCTCTACAAAAGCAGATGTTTTGGCAGTCTGCAGGACTGGAGCATTCAGATGAGTATCACGTGAATGCAAAGTGGCTCGGTGTCTTTTGGACAGACGAGACCAAAGTGGAGATTTTGGACACAGCACCAGCACATCAACACAAACACTTCATATCATCTGTGAACAAGGTGGTGGAGGGGTGATGATTTGGGCTTGTTTTGCAGTCACTGGACCTGCGCACCTTGCAGTCATTGAGTCACCGACTAACTCCTCTGTATACCAAAGTATTGTAGAGTCAAATGTGAGGCCATCTGTCCGACAGCTAAAGCTTGGCCCAGATTTGGTCATGAATCAGGACAATGATCCCAAGCACAGCAGCAAATCCACAACAGACTGGCTGTGCATAAACAAATACCCACAAACCTCAATGAACTGTGTTAGGACCCGGCTCAAAAGTCACAACATAAGGTGGAGACTGACACCAGAGTTTTAAGAAACATGGGCTTTATTTTAAAGTCCTTGATAAGCGCCACTAAAACAGTTCCAACCCAGAAGCATAAAAGCAAGAAGTGGTTAATCTCCAAAGCTGACCTCAGACATGCCTTTTCCACACCTCATCACGTGAACTCTTTCACTGCCACAGCAAAGACTGTAGGTGTTGCAGCGGGGCGTGACAAACTAAAAGCAACATCATAAAGAAAAATACTAGCAGCTGCCAGTGCTACCCCTCAGCCTTCGAGTAGATGCACCTATGGTATCAATTTGAAAATCATAGTGACATCTTTATCAAAATGATTACTTCAAGTTCCTCTACTTGTACTTAGTTTTTCACAGGACTGCACAGAGTCCTCTGGAAGCTTTCTTCTTCTTCGTGACTGTATACAGTACTGTGCAAAAGTCTCGAACCACACCTCAATTCTTTGTGTTTTGGTGGGAAAATGGGAAATGCAGTTGTGGTCAGGTTTACATACGCTCGTCATGTAGTCAAAGTTGGTGACCTCTGCACATTATGCAGAGTCAGCATCCACTGTCTCTGTCATTTCACGTGGCCTACCACTTCATGGCTGAGTTATTTAGTAGCGAGGAAATTTCCCCGCTGGACTTGCTGCACAGGTATCGTCCTATCACGGTACCACGCTGGAATTCTCTGAGCTCCTGAGAGCGACCCGTTCTTTCACTAATGTTTGTAAAAGCAGTCTGCATGCCTAGGTGCTTGGTTTATACACCTGTGGAAGTGATTGGAACACCTGAATATAATGATTTGGATGGGTGAGTGAATACTTTTGGCAATATAATACGTAAGCATTCACCCCCACAAAAATTTGATTAAATGTCACTTACCAAGTTGCACCTCGACCAGACGCTTTTGATAGCCATCAACAAAATTCTGGCATAATTCTGGCTGAGTATTTGTTGTTCTTGGCAGAATTAGTAGAGTTTGTTTAAACTGGTTGGTTTCCTAACATGGACTCTAGTCATGGAACCTGGTCCACAAATTTTCAACAGGATTGAAGTTTTGGGAAGGCTATTCCAGAAACTTAATGTTAGCCTGTTTTATCCATCCAGAAGCAGTTTTGACGTGTGTTTGGGATCACTGTCCTGTTGAAACACACAACTGTATCCAAGTTTCAACCATCTAGCTGTTGATCTGAGGTGAAGTTGAGGAGTTTGGAGGCAGTCCTCCTTCTTCATTATACCATCCACTTTGTACAATGTACCAGTACAGTACAAGTACCACTGGTAGCAAAACAGTCCAGAGCATGATGCTGCCATGCTTGACAGGTGGTTCAGTGTTCTTAGGTCTGAAGGCCTCACCTTTACCCCTGCAAACACACCTCTTGTCATTGTGGCCAAATAGTTTTTGGCTCATCTGACCATAAAAATTTTCTCCAGAAGGCATTTGGCTTGTTCATGAGGGCAGCTGCAAATTTCAGTTATGCTTGAAGGTGTCGATTTTGGAGGAGGGGCTTCTTTCTTGGTCAGCACCCACTCAGTCCATGGTGATGTAAACCTGACCTCACTGTGGGCAGTGACCCTGGTTTTCTAGGAGTTTCCAGTTCATGGCAGGATGGAGCCTTGGAGGTTCCTGGGTTGTTCTTCTGTGACTGACTTCTGGTCCTTGGCAAAGTGGTGACACATCACCTAGTAAGTAACTTTGATGTGTTTGAACTGATGACTTACTAATCTGCAGTTGTTCAGAAATGGCTCCAAGAGACCTTCTCCAGTTGTGTATATCTATCATTCTCCCTCCTAGGTCTTCATTGAGTTCCTTGGACTTTACCATTGTCCTGAGTGTTGGTCAATCTGACGAGGGCTGTCAAGCAAATCCTTTTTATGCTCGCAGAGAGAAACTACCAGTTGTAGTCCCTCATGATCAGTGATGAGAAGGTAAGGCCTTGCCACTCTCAAGTTAAAAGACACTGTAGAACCTTCAGCTCCCCTCATTAAAAGATTCAAGCGAGAGTCTTACATTGCCATGGACTGAGAGGGTTCTGATTCTTCGTTTTTAAAGTCATTAAAGATGTATGCTGCACAATCATTCCATTCTGGAAAAATAACAGTTCAGAGAGATCATTAAAAGCCCCAAATTACCAGGACACTCATGCCCGTGATGAGTGCATGCAAACATCTGGCCACAGCTGTACATGATGTTAGAAAAACAACTGCAAGCTTATTAAAGTTTGATGAGATAAATCTGTATTTTGTCAGACTTTGTTGCACAATGAAGGGGATCCTGCCAAGGCTTGCAGGCTAACATCCAATGCTAATTCACCCCAAAGATGTGCGTTTCTGTAAATTATTATTTAGTAGTTTCACTACTTTAGATATCCACTGCTTCTGTTATCAAGACTCGAATAATTGTGTTCAATTTTACATTTAAAACAAGATTAAGGATTGAACAGTAAATCAACCAAACCATCATCCAAGCCATTTTGATCCATGATCATGGGGCCTATTGCTGCAAATATCACTTACCCTCCAAACGTCTCAGGCTTTATTTACATATCCATACTGACCCAAGATTTAACAACAAATCAAAAGTTTAAAAAGAAAGAAATGCAGAATTGATCTTTTTTCCTTGTGCCTCAAATTAGTAGGCTGGTGTTAGAGTTTTTAAGTTTAACTTGAATTCATTTTTGGACATTATTTTGTCTAAACACTATAGCTGTGACAGAAAAACCGCAGATGCTTCATGTAAGTGATGTAAGTAGTTTTTATGGGACTGATAAGAATAATTCCCTATTTTGACAAACATGTTGCATCCATAAAAATACTACAGTAGGTGCACATGCTGCAAAAATAAATTGATTAAGCTGCTTTAGCCTGTTGATTGTATTATCCCTGAATGTGTGGTTTGGCATCTGACTGTAACTGGTTGATCCTCGTTGTTTCTGTGGGTCACTTGAGAGCAGTTGTGCCATGTAGAAGTGATTTGTGCCCACAGTGGGATGTCTTTATAAACCATTAACAGCTTAGCCCATATTTCTACTGAAGGATTTATGGAATATTTAAAGGCTCTGAGAACCTCTTGTGCAATTCCTTACAATCCCAATGACTTATATCTTGTTTTATGTGATCGGCAGTCAAAGCCAGATTCTCAGTTGATGCGAGACGTTTGAACCAGACATCCTCGAACTAAAAGTGTCTTTGGATAACTTAAATAACATGTCAGTTTTAGGCACAATGTGTTATTCTAGCAGGTTGTTAGTAACTCAGGACTATAGTGACTACAGACTACAGCTGGGTTATTAATATTTGTGGTGTTTCTCAAACTTTAATAATGTTCTGTGATAAAAAAAAATGATCAAATTATTGTTGGTCTGATGTTTTTATCTAAAACTTTGTGTAAAACAATTAAATAATAATAATAATAATAATAATAATAACTGTATTCACTGTGAAAATTAAACAGGGAGATGATAAAGTTTATCTGTTGGCTTTAAATGCATAAACCTGGACAGACTGATGGATTATTGCCAGAGCAATTTCAGGGTGCTGTAGCTCGTTTAGTTCAGAGCAGTATTTTCTTTGATTGCTGTTATTAGCGGGTTATAAATCAATCAGTGGCATTCTGCGCTCTCATTGGTAGCTGCTTCAATCAATTGCCACGAAACTGAGAAAAGTTTAACTTGGGACCCACCCACATGTTGTCACCAGTGTGGTCCACGGGTGGGGTGGGGGGGTACCTCATTGTTCACCATGTTGCCACTAATCACTTCCTGTGTGACCGCAGCTTTACAGCGAGCATCCCAAGAGAACCTCATATAGTTACTGTTGCTGCATTAACCTGCAGTTAATGCAACTTCTGAACCCATAAACATCAGAAACTCTCCAGAAAAATGTTGCTGTGGGACAAGAGAAAAAAAAGCAGAGTAATAATAATTCTTATGATAGAAATCCTGTTTTAAGAGTCAGGCTGTCGTTTTTTTACGTGTACATTCAAACGAGAAAGTGCAGCACAGCACGTTCACACAATTCTCCCTCTTTTTGGGGGAGGAAAAAAAACCCTGAAATCTCAAAGTTCAAACCAAACCTGCTGAATCGTTTAGTGCGGCTCTAATGTGGTCTCAGCAGCAGGAAGTGAATCATTTTAAGTCAACTGGTGAGTCCGTGATGATGATGTCAGCTCAGCAACCGGCTGTTATTTGAGAAAAAAAAAAGTGATGGATGATCAATATTAAATTGTGCTGTAGTAACTGTATTTCCTGCAGCCATGTCTACACTGCTGCTCTTTTAAATGTGGACATGTAAATACAGAAAGAGGAAATGAAGTGCACAATATCTGTGTCCCAACTCAGAGCGTATGCTGTTCCTCTTCCTCAGCATACCTTTATTTATTTTAACTTTTCACAGCAGAAAAGACGCGAGTGAAATAAATAGCATGGATGAGTTTGTTTCCATTTAATGGCCCAGTAAGCCCTCACAGTGGACTAACACTGTTATACTCCATTAATACACCTCTGCTTTTCCTGCTTTGATGTGTCCAAATAGCAGCTGTGAAAAAGGATGTCACATGCCAGATTGTGCTCTTTCATAACCAGTGTCTTTCATAACCAGGCAAAAGCATCAGATTTATGCAGAGCAGTAAAGAAACGGTGACCTTTATCATGTCGGAGGAAACTGGAGAGTTAGTGCCACCAGCTGAAAAGGGATGTTGCAGTGAAACTTTTAGTTTCACATATTTGTAGCTCCTAAGTTATTCATTCATTCCTTTTTGCATTTTCTGCAGGGGGTCCTGCACAAAAGGAGGGTCAGTGGAAACATTTGTTCATGGCCACTGTGGTGTTGGATGAATTTGGTATTTTTAAATGCATGCATTAAGGCTTTAAACACGGCAGATCTGCCACTTGTCCATGCTTTCACTCTGCTTCATGACAGCAGGTTCTTTGATACCTCTGAATGTTGGGGATGCAGGGTTGAGGGGATCCATCAGGGAAGAAGTTGCCACTGCAGGCCCGAGGGCAGCCCCGCACCCACAGCTCCACCCTGCTCTCAAACATTTTCACTGAAGCTTTCTACTCACCCCAAAGAACCTCGCTGAAACACACAGCGTCAGATAACAATGCTTGTGTTACTTCCTGTTCATCTTGAACCGAGAAGGTGCGAATAACTGTTAACTAAAGGTGATTGCTGTTTTGTCGAATTATAACTACATAGATGTTCATTTGCATTCCCAAGGCTTTACCCAGAGCCAATGGGAAATCACCAGCATTCTAATAATTCAATGATTGTTTAACCTTTTCTTGTTAATTTCTGTATTATGTACTCAATTATAATAGTTTTTAGTTGATCATACAGTCAAAAAATAGGTAATATGTATCATGTAATATCAACCAACAAAGATCCACTTTGAACCAGGAAAAGCTCTATCTGCACTAACTTTTGGGTACTTTGTGCTACAAACTTATGCCATAATGTTCCTTTAATACTATAATATTCGGCCCCTCTTATAATTCAGCTGCTGTGTGAGCTCCCAGACTATTTCCCTCACCAGTCAGTTGAATTAGAGTTATAGGATGAGAAAAATTAACACTATCTCTCTGAATATCAGTTGACATGGACTTCCTTTGTCTGACTAAAAGCCTTTGTCTTATCACATCAACACCCTCAGATTGGGATTTTCCCACAGAGTTACAAACTAATTATGAAGCAAATTAGTTACAAAATTAGAAACAGGCCTAAATGTCTGACAGAGTAAGTCTGCTGAACCTACTTATTCTAGACTAAGCTGGTGGTCAGTATTACAATCATAATCATCTAACAGCTCTCAGAAAAAAAAAAAAACTAACAATGACAGNCCTGCATGTGAAAACAGCTCATCGCCTCCTTCAGAGCAAATAAGTGAAGTCAAAGTATCAAAACTACTCACTGTGCAGCGGACTGAGGGGCCTCAGTGTCACATTACATTTTTTCATGTTTAGTGGCAGGTGGAGCCATCGGTATCTCTTTAATACGTTTTGTTCAGCTCGCAGCAGTGTCAGATTTTATAAACTGATTGTTTTGCATAATCTAAATCTGGACGGTAACCAGTAACTACATACTGTGTGTCAGACAGAGGCAGTGCAGTGAAACAGACAATATTTCCCTCAGAATTCCGATTATAATGATCAAAACCTAGACCTGATTTAAATCTAAAATCTCCCCTTCAAAGTTGACTCCTAATGCACCTCTTTCAGCATGGCTACCTGCACTCGTGTCTTCACCGTGGGCTTCAAACTTGTGCCAGACCTAATCGTCAGTTTCTTTTTCAAGCTGACCCAGTTTAGGTGGAGGAGACCTGCAGTGCCCAACCTTGAAGGAAGCAGAACAAGTCAGGAGCATCAGTGTGGAGTTCTGCTCAAAAAGCTAGCCCGTTCCTACACTCCCTTTAAGACTGTACCAAATGTTGGTTTGGTCATACTAAAGTTTTCCTATCTCTCTCTGACAGGTTTATTTTGGATTTTCGGCCTAATGATGGCAGCCCTCACTTACTTCAACATCTCTTTGAACCCCATGTTCAGTTCCAGTGGAGAGACACCAAATACAAGTTCAACACTTGAAGTAAACTCTGGATCTTTTATCTGCTTCGTTTGTCATGAAACGATGTGGAAACGGGGCTCACCTGGCCATCTAACTGTCAACCATTTGTCCAGTTACTGTTGAGCCTCTAAAGTCAGCATTCATTCACAGTGTGTCGGTATGAGCAGGAGAAGTGAAGCAGTGACTTTTGTTGGTTCAGGGCAGTGAGAAAATGGCAGTCAGATGATAGAAGTACACATCAGTAAAAGAAACCAGTCGATGTTTCTTGATAAAATTATCGCCTGAACTGACTGCCTCGACTTGATTATACTGTTGGATGTTGAAGGGAACTTTGAGCCAAGAAAACTCTAATATTTTACATGACAAACTGACTTGTGCGTTGTGCTTGCTTTCTACAGCTTCATCATCTCTGAGCCCAAAATTAAAAACACTGAACGGCTGCCTCTGATTTTTACACTGAGTCAAACTTCTCCATCTACCAGGTTCAATGTTCCTTTGTGTCAAATATCCAGTAAGACATTTATTGTTAAATTTAATCTCCAAAACAAAAACAGTGAATGTTCATCTGTGTTTGCCTCCATCTAGTGGTGAAGGAGATTTACTGCAAGCCCGTTCGCTACCCGTTCACAGACCAAAGTTTGCCAGAATGTCACACACATTAATTTCCTAAGATTCATGAGATTTGTTTTATTTTCCAATTAAGAACCTAATTAAGTGGATGATTTAGAGTTTCCAATTGAAGTCCATGTCTTTGAAAAGGGGGAAAAACTGGAACACCTGGAGAAAAATCCAGCAACCTGGGGAGAACATTCAAACTCCTCACAGAAAGAGGTTTAGGCCCAGTCACACAGGCCTAGAGATCAATCAGGGACCATTTGGCAGCCACTGGTCATGAGGGGAAAACATGAGTACTCTCAGACTGGTTGGTGAGTGGTTGTTGGCAGTTGCTGGGTGAAATGGGTCACAAAGAGGGTGCTACACCAAAAGCCTCCTTAGAATTGATTTTGGTCACTAGCAAACTGCTGAAAATGCCTGTAGTTTGCATGGGAGTACTACTCTCCCAGTGGTAGTGAAACCATAGACATACATACACGGAAGCTGCATTGAGTGGGTTGGCCCATTATTGCAATGTGTCAGCACGTCCGCCATATTAGATGTGGCAGATCTGCCCTTTAAATTAATACAAGTAAACGGACTGAACTTCATAAAGCACCTCTCTATCCACACATTCACACACACAGCTATATATTGGGAAAGTGATAGGCACCAAAATAATGTATATAACTTTCTCTGATTATTATAAATGTGTGTGTGTGTGTGTGTGTGTGTGTATACCATCCGCATCACTGCAGCCGTGGCCCCAATTCATCTGTTAATCTCCCACTCCCCTCTTCACTCACTCATACCCATCACTTCACACTTGGCTGCAAACCACTCCAGTGCGAGCTGGAGGACACCGCCCGATGAAGGCAATAGGACCACATCTTCCACAAAAAGCAGATATGAGATTCTGAAGCCACCAAGGCAAAAGTCTTCTGCCACTTGGCTATGCCTAAAAATTCTGTCCATAAAACTTATGAACAGAATCTGTGACAAAGGGCAGCTCTGGCAGAGTCCAACACCCACAGGAAACGAGTATGACTTGGTCTGTGGCCCAAGTTCTCGTTGCAGTTGTACCGAATGGCCTGTAATAATGGGCCAGACACCCCATACTCTCCCAGCAACCCACACAGGATACCCAGAGGGACGCAGTTGAATGCCTTCTCCAAGTCCACAATGTAGACTGGATGGGCAAACTCCCACGCACACTCGAAAACCCTTGAGAGGATGAAGAGCTGGTCCAACGTTCCTTGACCAGGACAATAACTGCATTGTTCCTCTTGAATCTCATTTCCAGACCTTCTTGGGAGGTTGAGGAGTGTGATCCCCCAATAGTTGGAGCACACCCTCCGGTCCCCCTTCTTGAAGATGGGAACCACCACCCCAGTCTGCCAATACAGAGGCACCGCCCTAGATCTCCATGTGACGTTGCAAAGTTGTGTCAACCAAGACAGTCCTACAACATCCAGAGCCTTCAGGAACTCAGGGTGAATCTCATCCACCCCAGTCCTGTTGTTTACCTACCTCAGTGACCTCACCATCAGTGGTCTTCCCCCTGGACCCCAGACTCTGCTTCCTCTACAAAAGACCTGCCAGTAGGATTAAGGTGGTCCTCGAAGTATTCCTTCCACCACCCGACTAAATCCTCAGTATATAACTTTTCTTATTTATCAGGCGAGAGACATACTTTTGTTGAAGTCATTTCTAAAGTATAGACATTTAAACTGACCTAAAAAAAAAAAAAGGAAAATCATTTTTTGAAGTAAAAATTTAAGAACTTGAAATTAAAATGACTTTTAATAGTCTTCACAGGCTAGCGCGCTGACTCAGGTCATTCAGCTGCACCTTGTCACTGAACTCATTCCAGTCAGTGATTAAAGTGAATAATAAGTAAAATATTCCAGTAAACAAGTATTTAAATACATTGGTGTTATGAGGCTGATTTTATGCACATGCTATTGTCATTTGTACATTTAGGCTTTTTTCAGCTGGGTTGTTTTTGTTTGTTTGTTTGTATCTGATCTGGAAAAGATTGTCCATGCATTTGTGTCATTACGCTTAGACTACTGTAATGCCCTCTTTACCAGCTTAAATAAATCATCTGTATCCAGGCTTCAAATGATTCAAAATGCAGCTGCTAGACTTCTAACTCGTTCTAGCAAACAAACACACATTACTCCTATTCTGTTCTCTTTACATTGGCCTCCGGTTAATTTTAGAATTCCATTTAAGATCCTTCTGCTGACATATAGAGCTTTAAATGGACAAGCACCTGACTATTTATCCCAGTTACTGGTTAAATACATCCCCGCGCGGTGCCTTCGATCAGTAGATCAAAACCTCTTAATTCCCCCACGTACAAGATTAAGGA
>JASGAU010392319.1:0-27744 GCA_030220045.1 Australoheros facetus | reverse complement strand
TATATATATACATACATACACACACACATACACACACACACACACAGGTATATATTTTTTAATGATGTCTGTTGTCATTGTTTACCCAACTTGAATTTTCATTAGATGAAACTGTGATCCTAATTTTACTTTGGATTTTTAAATCTAATTATTCCGCTGTAACCTGACAGGAACAAAATGCAGGTGACAGAAAGTGAAGACAAAAAAACTGGAGAAGCAGATTAGACACAACAAACCTGTGATGTTAGTTACTTAGACAGCAACTGACTCCAGGCAGATTTGCCCTCAGGTAATTTTTCTATTAAATAAAAACTGTTTTTGCAGCAGTTCATTTTGTTGTTCCAAAAATTGTTCAGTAAAAATTTAAGGAATGATGGAATGTAACAACTATAGATAGAGAAATCGAAATAATTTGATTATTTCTGCCATTTCTGGATAAAAATGCTTAATGAGATTTAGAGAAAAACTGTGCGTTGTTCCCAGTTTAACCATTTAGAATTTGTTCCTTCACTGATAGATGACTTCTTACAGCCAGAGCAGAGTTTTTTTTTTTTTTTTTAGGAGTTCAGGGTTCTAGCTAGAGGTTGATCACCCAGCGCTGCCCTGGGCTGAGAATTTTAGCTGTTAGTTACCGGAATGGATCACTATCATCACAGTTAGCTAGCAGGCACGGCCATCAGATTTGAAGTTAGCTCTTTCTGGAACAGCAGACCTGGAGTTTCCATCATCTCAGGGTTAAACTCAGAGTTGTTAACTAAACCTGTTTCCTGGAATAGGGCCCTGGATACTTCCAAGCTGAATGGTGAAGGGAACAGCTGTATTGGCATGTGCAAGCAAATGGTCAGGGACTGGTTTAGGGAGCACTTGATTTGCTTTTACTTGGTGTTCTGTATGCGAAGCATGCATTTTCAATATTGCTTGACGACATTCATTTAAACGTGGGAAACTGTTTAGTATGATAAGATTACAAAGACTAATAGGTGACATTACTACTCTTACTAATTGCGCTGTTGGATCAATTATTTTAACACACACACACTTGTCTGGGCATAAGATGCTAGTTTACATAACATACCAAAGGGTGAGGGGAAATTAGGAACGGACTTGGCATTCAGAAACTACACTCTCACTTGATGTTTTGACAGACTGCACATTTCCACCCTCGCATGCAAAAAACTTGGACTTTGGGAAACGAGCATTGTCAGCATGAATCTAGTGAAATCTAAAGTAAATCTTGCTGCCTTTGCCACCAACAGGAAAGACCCTCTGTATGTGCTGCAGCTTTCCGTGTCCTTCCCACACTGTCTGAGAAAGGGGGAACTCTTTTTTGGATTGGGAAAGAATAAAAAAAAAGCGCATCATAATCTCTAGAGTACCAAAATCAGAACTGGTAACGCCAGGGCTTATCAGTACAACAGTCCTTAATATTTTCTACCCACTCTCTAGATGCAATCATACTGTTTTAATAGTAATGTAAGATAAGATAAGTGTTTATTTGTCACATGCGCAGTTATACACAGTGCAATGCACAGTGAAATGTATTTTGTACCTGCAACCATATATACACACACATATAAATAAGAAGAATAAAAATAAAAATAAGTCATTCACGCAATACACTATACACTATATACTATACACTATACATGTATATGAAAAATGTGAGTTATGTGAGCTTTAAGTGTAACAGAACAGACACAAAATAAACACGGGGAATTTAGAAAGCCATGATATATTTACTATATACTCTGCTTGACCTCAGCTGCACATATCACTTTAAGGACAAGACTGTATAGTCACAAATTTCATTTTGCCAGAAGCCCAGAGGCAGAGAGCCACTGAGGAAGCCACTGAGTTTTAAGTGCACATGGCAGTAGACTGAAAAAGCAAAGTGAATGCTTGGTTATTTCATAACATCATTGAAAAAAAAAAAATGTTGAAGGGGTTTAAATTCTGAAATATTGCCTGTTGGTGTTCTAAGGTAAATGATACCAGAAGAAAGGCAAGCCAATGGTAGATTCACATTTGAGTATGAGTATCAGTATGAGATTGGGAGGCATGGTCACATGATGTGATGTACACACATAAAAAAGGCACAAATGGGTCTGGAGAGACTGATGGGATTTTAAAAAGCTTTTAGAGGGCATTAGCCTTGGGCTGTTTCCCACTGCACCTCAATGCCAATCTCAGAGCAGGAGGAGAGATGGAAGTAGTAAGGAGAGAAAAAAAAAAAAAAAAAACACCCACTATAGCTTCACAGCTCATGCTAAACCCATTCAATTATAGCACTGGGTGCTAAGAAAAAGCTCTCATCCATCCTCCTCCAGGAGAGGGAGACTCATCTACCTTTACCAACATACCCTCTGAAACACTGCATGAGGATACTTGCAAGTTCAAGCTATATATCACTCCCAGTAAAACCAATATGTATATAATGGATGAAAAACTTCAAAGTCTCACCCGTGTCCTGAGGGTCTATGGACTCTGTTAGCTCAGTCCCATCCATGCTGTCCTCCTCATCCACAACAACTCTCCCTCTGGTGCGACCCCTGGAGTGAGAAAGAGACACAAACAAAGGAAGTGAAAAGGAATAGGAAACAAAAACGGTATGAGTTTGCTTCAGGAGAGGGAAGTGGTAGTTTAGCCACGAATTAGTTAAAATATAGTCATTGATTGTTAATGGAGCCACTGAAGTCATGGATAAGGTCAAAGGGTGGTACTGTTGGGGTGTGCCATACAGATTAAACTGCTGTAACACAGAAAAACTGGTCAAACACAGAGGCAATGAAAATGAACTAGAGGTTCAACAAATGATAGTACTCGTCTAATGGCCTATTTATTGTCACCACATTGGTAGCGTCATCAAAACTGCCGTTTTTACTGGCACGGATGGCATGCCAGACTTGTTGTACTATTCTCCTGAATGACAGGTGTTCCCATCCAGACAAAACCTCCTCACATAGTTGAAGAAGAAATCAAAACGGGAAGCAATGAAATCACTTTCTCCTCTAGAAAGTTTCATTATTTCATGCTGTTGCAATATTGCCTTCTTCATAACAGGCGTCTTGAAAGCGGCTACACCACCAACACAAAGTTACAAAAAAACAACCCAAGAGGTACACAACAAACTGAAACAACACCAAAACATGGCTTAAAGCACCAGCTGTGATGTCACTTTTGGCTGGCGGAGGCATGTGCCTCCCTTGCAAGGGCAACAGCAGCAGGTACAAAGGGACTTTAAGCTAGTATAGAGACCAGCTCCGAGGAAAATGTATATTCCCGACTGGTTAGTGAATAGTTGCTGGCTGTCGCAAAGTGAAACTGGCCGCAAAGAGGTCACTGCACCAAAAACCCCCTTGCGGTTATTTTGGTTGCTAGCAGACTGCCATAGTTGCCGGCAGCTTGCATAGAAGACACTGACTTTTTTGCAAACATTTGTCATCTCCTTGGGGAGCAGTTGTGAAGAAGTGCAATGCAAACGGGAAACAATGTTCACCTTTAGAGTAGAAGTTGTGTCTTACTGCTGAAACCAACATGTTTTAAAAGGCACTACTTTTATTTTGAAGGCAACAGGTCTCCATATCCAGTCTGAGTTGCACTTTTCAGTTTCACTACCACTCAGACAGTAGTTGGTGAGTGTCTGTAGACAAGTTGGCATCTTCCATATAAATTACTGGTGACCATGGCAATCTTGTCTCTAAGCCTATGTGACTGAGGCCTAAGATAACAGGATCCAAGAAAAGATAAATAAACAAATCTACATCTACTGGTTTAGGGAAACTCCATACATATGGCTACAAGAAAGAGTTTGTGAAGCCTTTGGAATTACCAGAATGTCTGCATGGATTATTCATGCTCTGTGGTCTGATAGTCACTAAAAAAAACCCCACTCACAATCAGTGCTGGAAAAGGCAAGTAAAGCTCTGTACTAATAAGATAATTAGAGTCAGGTATCCCAGTTTGGGAGATGAGATCTTAAGTGTGGCTTATAAAGATTCCCCTCCCTATAAATAAATTAATGTAAGCACTATAAAGACAGATAAGAATGGAATAGTAAACAAAAATAAAGCCAAAACAAAAAACAAACAAAAAACAACAACACACACACACACACTTAAGCCCAGTGTGTTCAATCAATCATCTACTACTGTCTACAAATAGAGTTAGTTCAGGACTGGGGCTACTCTCCTATGAGAGGGTGTTCTGCAAAGAAACCCCAATCACACCAATCAATGAATGCTGAAAAGGTTGACAAAGAAGTGGAGAGAATCAGTAAAACACCGTCAGAAATCTCTAACTGCTTAAAATGTTTGTTTCATGTGTCCACTATAAGAAAAAATGGTGTTAATGAAAGGGCATGATGAATTCAAACCACTGTCTCATGTCTCAAATTTGAAAAAGATCATTGTGAAACATGGTGGAGGGTTTGAGGGTGCTCTGCAACCTCAGAAGTGGTTGAGGCAATGAATTCAAAAATTGCATGGGTGATGAAACAGACAATGACCCAAAGCATGCAGATAAATGCACAACAGAATGGTTGAAAAATAAAATTCCTGTCTTTAAACAGTGACATTAAACGTCCTGTTTCTCTTTACATCCCCCAGACTACTCTTAAAAAGTTATTTTATAGTCATGTACAACTATGGGTAGCCTACATTTCCAAACACATTTTGTGTGCCAACTCATGCAAATGTGCAGACACACCAGCACATACCTTGCTTTTACACACAGAATGCAAATATCTGCCAGTGTCAGCATCCTTCAATGGGAGCTCAGCTAACGTAATCTTGGAAGCAGGATGTGGAGGGGATAATTGTCATGGATACAAATTAAATAGCAACACCGACTGTTAGCATGCTAAGTGGGGGGAACAAACACAGCCCAAAGGACAGCAGCATGTCTCAGAGGTACTCAGGAGGATGCAGGGGGTGGGAAGTGAGGGAGGAGATCGGAGGTGGGGGTGGGTAATTTTCAGTGTCACTGGAGAGAAAAATCACAAATGGCTGAACGCCAAATCAACCCCTCCTTCTAAATGACTTCCATGGGGAACACACCTAAAGCACAAGAATGACAGAAGAAGCCTCTAGCAAACCTGGGCTAAAAATAATTACCTGTGAGCTTGAGTCAAACATAAATATCTTAATAATGTAAAAGCAAATCATTGCACTTGAACAGACAACTCTGTTGCAGCATATTACAAGCCCAGGGGTGAGCCAAACTGCTGTAGTGCTGGATCAAACTAAAGTTGCATGATACACTCTTAAACAGAACAAAAATAATAAACAGGGGATGCCCTCCCTAGGTAGGGATCTTGTATCAATTTAATGAACTTGTTTAATGAACAAATTTACTTTTCATTTTTGAATGTACTTTTTTTTTTCCTTTTTTCCTTCAAATCAAACAGTAGCTAGGTTCATGGCACTAGCCAAAACAACAGTTAGCTTGTTGTTTACTGAATGTATTAAGTTCTGTGAATGGTTATGGACGAGGGAGTCATCAGGGATGTCCGCTTTACTGGCCTCGCTGCTTCAGCTGTCTGGAAAGGGTCCGATGGCACTGCATTAGCATGCAACAGCCTGACTCCCAGTATGGCGGATGGATTGATGTGTGGCCTATACAGCATAGATGTTTTGATTTGTGTTGATATTTTAATGAGTAAACTCTTCTGGTCTTACAATATCCAAAGACAGCAGTCAGTAGTTACTCATACCACTTTTGGAAGACTAGATGCTTACAGAAGAAAATAAGATAACATCCAAACATGAAACGTGTTTTGTTAATTTCCCACTGGGAGCACACACATCATTTTGATGAACATAAGAAAGCAGAGATATATGTCAGTAAACTAAATATAACAATTTATTGATAATGACTGATAAATCAGTAATGCAAGTGGTATCTAGTTCTCTTATAAAGGAACATTTCTTTTAAGAATAAAGTGCTGAAAGAAAATGATCATAAACAATTAAAATAATCTGAAGACACTGATCTAGTTTATTAGTTTATTTGCCAAGTATCCAATTTTCTTTATTAAACTTCTCCTTAAGCTTTAAGTACTCACTCAGTCTCACAAGGCTACAATTACATACACATACTGGCCACCTTGCGAGGTACACCAGTTCAACTGCTTGTTAATGAAAACATCTAATAAGCCAATCACATCTGTAATAATTATATTTCTGATGATATAGGGAAAAAAAAATACTGACCAGCATTTTGTCAGTGGCTGCAGCCTGCAGGTAGCAGCATTTATTGGTGCAAACAATATTTAGGGTATTTTTCCATCATTTTCAAATGAGCTACTTTAATTGATGAAGCACTACCTAATTTGAAGTGCTTAGGTTTGGCAGAAGCCAAAACCTAAGCACAAAATTAGCTTAGGTAGCATTTTCCCAATAAATTTTAACATGACTGCTTAACAATTTAGTTGAACAATACCTGAAGTAACGCCACCTTGTAACTCAGCCTACACAATATTGTTACAACGTAAAAATGAAAAATATTTGTAAAAATATTGGATGTTGTAACTTGGGCAGAGCTTTTGCGTAAAGCCCTCCTTTTCCACCATTTGAATTGTCCTCATATACTTGGCCAAACAATATGTAACTCAGTAATTTCCATCCACCATTGCTCTTCCTGTCACACAGAGTCTAACTAGCAAGTTCTCCAGCGATGCCCAGGTGAGTCATTTGTTTGTATTTGGGACGCACATCACCAGCTGATAGCATCTCCTTCTTCATAGCCTGGTTGTAGTGTGTTTCTGGATCAAGCGGTGAAACAAGTGTATCATTTCCACCTTTATCATGAATAACTTTCTTGCATATTTTGTAAAGTACTGTGCTTTGTTGGAGGTTGCAGGAGTAGCTCCCTTTTTTATAAATTGTCATCGGAGGCGGACATATGGCGCTGGCTATCAGACATGTACGGGTTTGTCTCACTCTTGTGTGCATTAGAGAAT
Source organism: Australoheros facetus (assembly GCA_030220045.1). NCBI lineage: Eukaryota > Metazoa > Chordata > Actinopteri > Cichliformes > Cichlidae > Australoheros > Australoheros facetus. Next base: position 20,786 of record JASGAU010392319.1, on the reverse strand, counting down.
GTAAATGGCATGCAGTATAGCAATGACCTCATGGTATCATATTAAGACACTTTTTTACAATCACCTTTAATATATAAAAAAAAAACAACAAAAAAAAACATTTATGCTGGTTTTGTCGGGGCCAATATGCTATGGTTCAGCCCTAGTCTATTCCAAAAACTGCTGATCTAATGAAATTTTCCTAAACAACCATCTCTGGGGGTTACAGAGAATGATCTGAAAAACAAAAAATATCCAGCGAGCAGCAGTTCCCTGGGTGAAAATGCCTTGTTTTAGTTCCAGAGGGGAATGGCAAGACTGCGTTGAGCTGATAGAAAGGCAACCATAACTCAAATAACCACGTGTTACAACCAAAGAATGCAGAAGAGCATCTCTAAAGACACAACACGTTGAACCTTGAAACAGAGGGCAGCAGCAGATGACCACAATGGGTGCCACTTCTGTCAGCTGAGAACAGTAAACTGGGGCTATAATTTACAAAAGCAGTAGCAGAATGGGGGGGNCTCAATTTCTGCTGCAACATTTGATGTCAGGACCCAAATTTGGGATAAACATCATGAAAGAATGGCTCCAACCTGGCTGGTTTTAATGGCGAGAAAGACTTTCATGTCACTCTTTTGTCCCTTAATATTAACTGAGCCTTGTTTAAACACTACCGCCTGGCCGAGTACTGTTGCTAATCATGTCCATCCTTTTACGACCACAGTGTACCCATTTTCAGATCCTACTTCCAGCACAGCCATGAGCCATGTCACAAAATCATCTCACAGTCACCAAATCTCAATCCAAAAGAGCACTTTTAGGATGGTGTATAATGAGAAAATCTGCAGCAACTGCGTAATGTTACTGTTCAGATATTGACCAAAATCTGAGCTATGTTTTCAGCACCTTGTTAAATCTGCGCCATTAAGAACTAAAGGCAGTTCTGAAGCCAAAAGAGGATCCAACCCAATACTAGTAAGGTGTACCTAATAAAGTGTCCAGTTAATGTATATTGTTCAAACGTGGTCAGTGTGCCACAAGCAGACATGTAAAAAAAGCTAATGGTTATGTTCCAGTACCCAGCTAAACACGTGTACAGCTACAAAAAAGCAACAACCCATTTACATGTGTTGGCCACATAGTATGCTTACATCTAATAAAATTTTAATAAAATAAAATGTTTTATCTTTCAAGGATTCCTAGGTATCTGATTGCAGACGGCAAACCCAAATAGATATATAAGGAGTTTTAACTATGATCACAATCTGAAAGCGTAGCTGTTGGTGGTGACGTCTTCACACAGACTGCCACACAACATCCAGCTGTATATTATATTATGCAGAACTACTGAGATCAAATTCCAGGATTCACACAGCCAGTTATGTCATTGACAAACACACAAGACTAGGTGTTCGGGCCCCATACCCTGCACAACTTCCCCCCACAGTCCCACCACAGGGAGAGAGCGAGAGAGACGGAGAAAAAGGAAGGAAAAAAAAAAAAGGTGAAAATAATGCTGTGGTAAGTAGTTCCAGCTAGCACAATGCTGCCTGGAAAACCTGGATCATGCTGCTCTGAAAGAGACGGACTACTGGCAGATGGCGCATAAGCAAATCTAGTAAATTACAACAATCGGGTCTACAACAACGATTTTTGAAGCATCTACCTTTGTCACAAGGGCAAATCTTGACCACCTTATCACAGAAAGAAGATGATTAGTCTATGAGGATGATTCACAGGTCTAGACTGATGTTATAATCAAACAATGTTGAATACTTATAAGTTACAGTACAGTTTAGAGAACCAGCTATCTTTCATTAGCCTGCAGGATGTTATGACCAATGGTAATTAGAAATTGATATACATTAAATAGTTTAAATTCACAAAGCTGTAATTGTTGCGTTGGGAGTGCTTTATGGAATTAAATGAAATCAGAGTAAATAAATAATTGTGGCAGAGCCAAAAAAATATATATAATCAGCATCAAGTGTATAATCAGCAGCCTAGTCTGCAGCATTAATTTATTTATATATATATATATATAAGGTGAGGGCAGGCTACGCTGATATGAAGGCTAGCCGCTCACTTCCGGCCTTTGCTGTCTTCGTGGGCTGCAAAAGACGTGGGCCAGGTCCTTCGAACGACGCGGCCGCTGAATTTTTGACATCGTGCGTCGATATAATCTGTATGCCTGGAATTCGTGCACTGAGAAACGTTCCGGTGAGAAGTGCGATTAAAATGCGTTAAAATTTTTAATTTGTTAATTTCCCTGTTATTAATTAATCGAAATTAACACGTTAAAGTCCCACCCCTAATAAATATATATATATATATATATATATATATATATAAATCTGTAATGGCCATGACAACACTGGCCATTACAAAGACATAAAATAAATAAACTGATCACATTTCTGCTGATGGTTAGTTTGTGACCAGTTAAACAACATGAAGCATTTCAAGTCTGTCCCTGGTCATCCTTCTAATGTGGCATTAACATATCGTCTGGATGCTTGCAGATTAAACAATCCACTGGGAGCAGGGTATTAAGATTGAATGAGAGGACAGACTGAGGAGAGAGTTAAGAACCTTGCGGGCATTATTTTATAGCTCTAAGCTGCATTCTTTGTTGCCATGGAAGTCACAGAGAAGCAGGGCACCTTGTATGGTGCCTAAACATCTGTCCTGTATTTACATGAAATCAAGCTGCTAAAACCCCAAGGCAGTCTACCCATGACTTAAATTGGGCATTTAATTATTAGATGTCAGCTATTAGCTAAATGGCCAAATCTTGACCAGCACTGAATAAATGACTTATACAATGCTATGATGTCGTTTTAGACCACTTTAAATATGCAGCTGCTCCATAGTGCAGTGGTTTAAAGATTCACCTAACAAGCAAAAGATCTCTGGTTTGATTTGGGCCAGGAGTGATAACATCTTGTATATCTCCAGGTTTTGTATCAAGTTTACAGTACAAAAAAAGGAGGGGGTGTTAATACCATATGTGACTTTCCCATGTCAACAGCTCAGAGTCATCGCTGCCAATTTCTATTTCACTTTGTGTTACAAATTAGTGTAAACACACCTGAAGCCCAGTTTTCTAAACTCATGGTCAATTTTGATCTTAAGAATGGTTTAAGAAGAAACCCCATGTGCATGCAGTCATTTATGAATATGCATCCAAGCCTGTGGTGAACACTGCAGTTCTGCTCCACTGTGTCCACTGCAAACTCCCAAGTTTGGCTTTGTTTATAAAACTGTTACTTAGTTCATCAAATATTACATGCTGATGGCTTCAATCTCCTCCATCTTTGCTGTGATCACATTCATGGCTAGTCCTAACTAAACCCTCACTTGTGCTGTCATTATGGGAAAATGGTGAGGCAGATGACATCTGATATTTAAGATGTGTGAAGCTTTGAGAAACAAAACAAAAAACACTTTATGAATCATATATCAAGATGCATTTGAAACTTTCAAGTTAAAATCTATGAACATTTTATAAAGGAGGCCCCTGGCACCTGACTGCACCTGACCTACTGCATGAGCAATGATAACCAATTCAACAAGAATAAGTAATTCCCTAAGGTTTAAAAATACAAACTGATTTGAAAGTTGAAGGTAAAACCCTACTTCTTTCTGTTCTTAGACGTAGATAAGAGTGGTGCCTGGGGTAGGGGGGCAGCAGCATCCTTGCGAGGCCTGCCACGTGGTCGTTTGTCTGTGTGGGCAGGGCTTCCTGTGGACGTGGCCCCTACACTGCTCAATGGCGGTGAGGGTCCCTGGTCAGAGGGCTCCACAGTCTTATCCTCTGATGACATTCTGAAAGAAAAAAAATTAGGAAAGACGACGTCAGCAACATTTGGAAAAAACCAAAATGGATGCTGACTTGAACCTAATTCAATTTTATATCAGCAGGCTTTTTTATAATATGTAGTATAGGGTGAAGATGCATTTTATAAAACACACATCTGGAAGACTACATATTTTTTAATAATTTCTAATCTAGATTAAAAGAAAGAAGAAAAAAAAAAAGAGGTCACAGCTGAGGCAGTATAGACTCCAATCAAATTAAAGTGTAGTTTTCTCTCTCTCTCACACACACACACACACTTCCACATTGACAGAGCAAAATGTTTGCATTTGGCATGTTTTGTAAATGACTCTTTGATGTTATTGAAAGTATTCAAACACATACATATTTTCAGTGGAATGTAGGTTTGAAATAGTGATGTTAAATTATCAAATAAAATTCAAGGAAATCCACCTAATTAATGCATAACAAATCCATTTTTATTCAAAGGCTGAGAGAAATTGTGTTCAGTAATTATCTCAATATTGACTAAAATTCTTGGGATTTTTTTTTTGTGCCATAAACACCTCTCCTCCTCTCTTGACAAATTCTGTGAAACTTCATCTTTACTCGTGTTTTTGTTGCCATTTCTTGTAACTGTAACAGTGTTTTTGTATGCAAATTACTAATTAAGGGAATGTCTACACTCATTCATGGCTGAAGATGAGAAAGGAAACCAGGCTCATGCACACGCATACAATTTCAATATCAAAGTATTAATAAGTTCACAATGAATGCTTGCCTCCATCAAACATGCCATTGGATTTGTAACCAAACCTCCAGCAGGCAGTCATGTGAAGCTGTTACATTAACAAAACTATGATACTTGCTTAATTATTGTGGAAGAAAATATACTCGAGTGCACTCCTGAGTATATAGAGCTCCAGCGCTATTCAGTGGAATATCAGGTGCCTTGTATAAGCTAACAACAAGATTGTTGTTTGGAACTGCAGAGGTATGAACTGAGGAGACTCCTCTTGATGCAACGTGTTACTTTTGGAGGTGACAGCTTTACAGTCTAGTTTGAAATACACAGCCATTCCATGAGGTTGTCTTATTCCTGGGAGTTTTGTTGGTTCATTACTGAATGGGCTGTCAAATCCAGGTATTTAGACTTTTTTGCAAGCACAGTCTTGTCATTTCTGCAAAAACATTTGGTCTACAGTTATTTATAGTTTTTGGGGGGTTGAAGTTCCTGATAGTGTCCATCAAGACTAAGATTTTTGTTCTGAGAGTTTCTCTCCCTACGTCATTATCAAAAATTACCCAAACTCTGCCATCGGCTTTTTTTTTTTTAATGTGGCAGGTTGCTCCATTTGTTAAGCGGTCATTGGTATTGAGATTGATAAAAAGGTCATACACCTATACCAAGTTGGAGTACTGGCTGTAGCTGCCAGTTTTTCTTTGAGTTGCTTGCAATACTTTCTAGGATCTTTTCCTCGCATGCATTTCAGTATTTGTGCAAAAGGTGGTTTCTCTTACTTCATAATTACAGTTTATTTATAATAATTAATAAATAAATAAAAATCAATGACTGACTGTTTTTAATTGAAATAAATCACCCTGAGCAATAACTGAAATCCCATCAAAATCTTTGGAAGAGAGAAAGACCTCTTTCAACCTTTTGTTGATAAAAGAGAATTGATGAACTAACCATTGACACTTCATCTATAAAGATGAACTTGAGTCTACAGAGTATTTATTCTATCTGCATCAAGCTGAGCTTTGTCTAGGTCCTGATTGATGGGTACTTTCAAAGCAGTGGATTGTGTTGCCTTTTAACAGATATCCCCAACTAGAAAAGCTGTATAACAATAGGATCCTAGGCAGATCAGGATCACTTCCAGGTTCTTTGTTTAGGTATTTAAGGAGAGATTGGCACATCAGAGCAAGGGTACTTTTACCAACTCCAGCACCACCACCTAGGAAATGATAGATTGGCTCATTTGAAGTCTTGACATGGAGCACTTTCTACAAGAAATCAATTTGGCCTCTGTTGACGCATTTGTTGACAGTAATTGTGATCCAGCATTTCTAGGTTTGGTTGCAGATGTTAGCAATCTTCCTGTTGCTGAGGTATACCCAAGTTGATCCCAATGTTGTATGTTACAGTATTGTCAGGAGCCTGTTGTTGGATGCCGACATAATCTTGATCCTGATGGTGTTTTGAGGGAGCAATCTGTCCCCAAGGTCATCATCAAGTTGAGCACTTGCTTGGTCAACAGCAGCAGAAAACGGCTCATAAAGAGAGCTCTCCTGTTTAATGGTATCCTTCATCTGAAGAGAAATCGCCTTTTAATTTAAAAGTAAAACAGAAATACTTTAGATTTATAATGAGAACTAAATTTACATTAGTAGAGACAAAGGAAAATTTTGAATGTTTAATTAAAGTAGATGAAGGTAAATCTGGTAAACATTAAACAGAATGGGGAGAATTTTGATGCTAAACAGGCTAATTATGAAAAATTCAAAGCTGATTAAAAGCTGCCTGATCATTTTATAAATAATGAAGATCAAAATGTCAAGATATTAATACATCTATCCTTAGGATGTTAAGGATACCAAATAGAAAGATTTTTATAGATAAACATCCTATGAGATATATATATAAATATTTCTTAGAAAAAGTCTATAATTTAAACCTGTTGGCATCGGCCTTCACAGGATTCAGCTTGTCCAATTAACTTTTCTTCATTTCTCCAGTGAGTGTACAGAATCAGCAATTCATGATAGCCCTTCTTTGTGTTTCCTTGTCAAAGCGGCATGTATGAAGGATACATGGAATCTAAAATAAGTGTACAAAAATGTAAACACAGAACCATGAACTGTCCATATTATTTTCAGGTTTGTATGACAACATGCATAACACTTATGGGTTCTCAACATAGTTCATTTATCATCATCAACTAATTATCAAGGTGGAGGGAACCGGAACACTTTTTTGTATTATCTGGCAAATACTGTTTATTAAGCAGGTTCTGCTTTAGATGGAACGTGTAAAACAAGCACGACATCAAGAATGTTCTAATTATAAATGCAAGGAAAATCACTGAACAATTTACATACGAGTACACGACTGTGTTCCTGCAGCTAAGGAAACAGTGTTTGGCTATTGTTCAAAGTAAAAATAGGGGTAGTATTGAGAAAATGGGGTACATGATTACCTTCTGTCTCACAGGAAGACAGGTTGATTCACAGTTGCTACAATGATGATGATGATGGGCTGGATCAGGGTTGGACTGCTCCTGTTGTTCTAACAGATCATTGTCATCACTATGCCTGTTTTCAGGGAGAAAGCCATCTACTGACTTTCTGTTCTTGTGCATGGGGTTTTTTTTGTTTTTGTTTTTTGAAAGTCGTATTGTACCAGCATGCATACTCTGCCAGAGAACAAGTTTCTAAGTGAGATGTCCATTCTCAATCAGTCCTGAAGCTTGAATGTTTTCATCATCATCATAGCAAGAAAACCCATCTTTTGGCAAACTGGTGTTCACAAAGACAACTTGCTGAGCAGATTTTCTCATTGGTGGTTGAAGCAAAACATACACAGCTTACTGAGCACCAAGCTCTACTGCATTGAGAAACTTACTGGCTACCGATCTAAGTTGGTAATAGATGTCGCCTTCTCCTGTGCAAGCTTCATGGGTTGCTTTTTGAAATAATTCACCCATGCCATATTGTGATTTTTATTTTTTAATTATTTAAAGTCTTTTTATTGTTTTGTTTTTTAAAGTAAACATGAAACAACAACAAAAATGCATATACACTACAAAAATCCCTCCCACCCCACCCCTTCTATGCCGGATCTATTACATCAACAGGTGTACATCTTGTGTTTGTAAAGTAACTAATATTAATCTCAGATTTGTGCATATATAATACAACCAGCAATTGATCACTACACAAGTTTGTCTACCAAAATACCTTCAAAATAAGATAAAAATGGCTGCCAGGTATCATAGAATTTTTTAACAGAACCCTTGACCGTATATCTAATCTTCTCCAGATGAATGTAATACATAACCTCTTTTATCCGATGTCCGTATGCTGTAGGATGTGAATCTTTCCATCTACACAGAATCAGTCTCCTGGCCAGAAGAGAGCAGAAGGCTATCATAGTCCTCTGATGTTTGCTGAGAATGATATCTGTTGGGGGCCACCCCGAAGAGAGCGATGAGTGGTGACGGGTGAATAATTTGTACAGATACTTCTGATAAAGTATCAAAAATAGATTGCCAATACCCATGTAGTTTTGGACAAGACCAGAATGTATGTAAAAGTGTAGCTGGAGTCAGTTTACAGCGATCACATGTAGGATTCCAGGTCCTTTTTAAACTTGTACAATTTATCTTTAGACCAATGTAGACGATGTACTACCTTGAATTGAACTATTGCATGCCTTAGACAAACTGAAGAAGAATAAATATTTTGAATAACCTTTTGCCAGTCACAATCTGATATGGATTCCTCCAAGTCCATCTCCCACCTGTATTTCAGAGAATCCAAATTGGTATCATGGTATGAATTAAGCAGTGTATAAACTCTACTCATGGATGGTTTTGTGTCAGACCTACACTCCAGAATCTTATCAACAATAGAGGTAGAAGGGTGTAGAGGAAAGCACTCAGAGTTGGACATTACAAAATGTCTCAATTGCAAATATCTGAAAAACTGATTTATTAATGTCAAATTTCTGTACCAACTGTTCAAATGAAGCAAACCTATTATCTACATATAGATCATATAATAAATTTATTCCTTTTAGAGCCCAGGTATTAAAAGCTGATCTGTTAATGAAGGGATAAACGTGATTATTTGATACAGGGGCAGCCAATAATAACTCTGTACTATTGAACGATCTTCTACACTGATTCCAGATTTTTACTGTGTGAATTACCACTGGATTAGAAATATATGTTGAGACTGGTTGATTAAAAGGCAACTTGGAGCAGAGTAAAGCGGAGAGAGAACTAGATACAATTGAGCCTCTTTCCAAGGCCACCCAACTTGGGACAGGAGTGTCCTTTGTTAACCAATATAATAAGGTTCTAATGTTATAATAGTACATGAAGTTAGGGGATGACATGCCTCCAAGACTACTAGGTAATTGCAGCATCTTCTTGCCAATCCGTGGATGCTTTTTATTCCAAACAAATGCTGATAATTCGCTGTCCAAATTAGAAAAGAAAGACTTAGTAAGGAACATTGGCACACTGAAATAAATAAAGAAATTTAGGCAGTATAGTCATTTTAATTGAATTGATTCTTCCCGCAAGGGAGAGAGGTAGGGATTCCCACCTAGCAATGTCCTGCCTAAGATTCACCAATAGTGGTAGATAATTCGCCTTATAAAAGATCTTTATAAGATCAAGTTATCCAGATACCTAGATATTTAAATTTTTTAGAACTAATTTTAAAAGGAACAGTGCCCATAGGCTTCCCTTCTATAGATGTCTCAGGCATCAGCTCGCTTTTTTGAAGATTAATCTTATAACCAGATATTCTCCCAAACTTTTGAAGTAAAATAAGTAACTCAGGAAGACTAGAAGAAGGGTCTGAAATATACAAAAGCGCATCATCGGCATATAAGGAAACTTTATGTTCAGTGCCAAACCGAATTATACCTTTAATCACCCGACTTTGCCGCAACGCTACAGCAAGCGGTTCAATCGCAAGTGCGAATAAAATCCATCTTTAATTGCAGAGTTTATCTCCTCTAGAAAAAGATCTTTCTCCAGTTCATTAAACAGGTCTGAACTTATTGATGGGATTTTAACATTCTTAAAAAAAAGAATCTTCTAGCTCGGCTGGGTTAAATGATGCCTCAGATGTATACAGTGATCGGTAAAATTTACTGAAACATAAATTAATTCCAGCATTATCACAGCGTTTTACACCTTGGTCATCATCTATTGCAGAAATATACTGACCAGCTGAACGCTGCCGTAACTGTTGAGCAAGTAATCGCCCAGTCCTTTCACTATGTTCGTAATGACCATACCTAGATTTGGATATTAAATACTCCGCCTGCTGGGTGGACAAAATATTAAATTCAGTTTGGAGAGACAGACGTTTCTTCAGTAGGTCTTGTGAACAAGAGTGGCTGTATTCTCTGTCTAACTGTAAAAACTCTAATCTGTTATTCTCTAACTGTAAAAACTCTAATCTGTTAGTTGTCTTAGCCGTTCCATGTTTTTCTTCTTTTTATTTGCACAGTAAGAGATGGTTTGACCCCTCAAATAGGCCTTTAATGACTCCCAAATAATACCAAGAGACATCCCCGGCGTTTGATTAACAACAATAAAAAATTAATTTCAGATGAAAGCATTTTAACAAAGTCTTCATCGGATAAAAGTAAGGGATTAAGCCGCCAGGGACGATAGACCGATTGCGTGACAGGAACATTCAATTTCATTGTAAGAGGACTATGGTCAGATATAATTATTGCTCCATAATCACATTCTTTCACTAAAGGTAGAATTCGTTTATCGAGGACGAAATAATTGATTCGTGAGTAAGTCTTATGAACAGGAGAGAATAATGAATAAGATCTTAAAGTTGGATTTCGAAAGTGCCATATGTCAACCATACCATAAGTTTTAAGAAATGAATTAATTGATTGAGCAGACTTAGTAAGACAGATTTTCCCTGCTGTACTTCGATCAAGAGAGGATAGCACACAATTTATATCTCCCCCAATTATGAGATTGTGTGTTGATATATTATGCATCTTTGAGAAAAATGTGTTAAACATGTGATCATCCCAATTTGGTGCATATACTGAGGCTAAGATTACTGGAAGTGCATATAGCTTCCCCACTACTATTACATAGCGTCCAGCATTATCCACATACACACTGGATGCTATAAATTGCACCTGACTACCAACTAAAATGGCTACCCCTCTTGATTTGGCTTGGAAATTGGACTGGAACACCTGACCAGTCCATCTCTTGTTTAAATGCATACTATCTGCTGCATGCAAATGGGTCTCTTGTAAAAAAACAATATTAGTGTTAAGTTGTCTCAAATGTATCATCATTTTCCTAAGTTTTACTGGACCATTAAGGGATTTCACATTCCAACTCACACAGTTAACTGGGTTACCACTAACAGATCCATTAACATTAGTACTGCACATATATGGCAAACCAAACTGTAATGTGGAGCACACAAAACATAAGAGAATACCAAACAGAAAAAAGTCTCAAAACAGACAGATCCGGCATAGTCCCACCCCTATCTCCCAAATACACAAGGAGAAAACACCTAAAAAGAAAAAAAAAAAAAAATCCACACATTTGTGCTTGTACTGGGGATCATAGCTCTCTGTCCGGGCTCCCGCCTTGTTCAAAAAAGAAAAAGAAAAAAAAAGAAATGGTCTCCTCACTTTAAAGCACTGATGCCCTTATATATACACATATTTTTATATAAATAATATGTAGAACATGTCCTTAACCAAGGACTAACTAGACACTTTGTTAATCTCAGATAAACCTAGGGTATTGTCCCCTGAAGTAATACATCAACTTAAATCAAAATATAACTTGGGACACAGAATGTATATATTAAAAAAAAAAAAAGAAAACTTAATGTCACCTGAGATACATAATGGTGATGAAGGTGGGGGGTGTCATACCGGTCGGCAATCATCCCGGGTCCTCACTGTCCATCGCTGAGATAATATTCTTTTTAACATAGTCCATGGCTTTGTTGGCATCCACAAACTCCTTGTCCTCCTTCCCATGAGATATGCGAAGCAGCGCAGGAAAAAGCAGCCCATAGCGAACATCCCGTCGGTTGCGAAGTAGCCTCCTCACTTCCATGAACGCCGCGCGAGCTTTGGCTACATTCGCTGTATAATCAGATGTGATGATGATCGGTGTTTCCTTAAAGCGAAGAGGGCTGCGACTACGTGCACGACGTAGCATTTCCAAACATTCTTGATAGTAGTGCAGTTTGGCTACAATGACTCGCAGCTTATCGCCTGCCTTCTTCCCACCTGGTGTACGGTGTGAGCGATCAATCACTGGTGCCTTGTCCAGCTGTAGCACCTCCATGAGCATTTTAGCGACTGCTGTAGTAGAGCTGGATTCTGGCGCTTCGGGAACGCCAATGATCCGCACGTTGCACCTTCTCATGCGCCCCTCCATATCCTCACATTTTTTTCTGAGCCCCTTCACCTCATCTTTCAGTTCCATCACTGTGCTGCGCAGGGCGACAACCTCATCGGACCAGTATGATAAACCATCTTCCACCTCTTTAACACTCCGTTTAACCTGGTCCAGGTCTGTACGAAGTAGCATTGTACCATTAGCCATTTCCGCTCTCACTGCTTGTAGTTCACTTTTAATAAAGGTAAAGTCATCGGCAAGGGCATCTTTCATTTCTGACTTGATCACTGCTGAAATATCGGATTTTATAGAAGCTATAATGTCAGCCTTCAGGAACATTACGTCCGTCTCACTGGAAGTTGGTAAAGGAGGGATAGAGGTCCCGGTTTTAGAAGTAATTTGCTCCGAGACGGCGTCTGACTTAGCGGCCGTAGAACCAGTATACTTGTATTTCCTCAAATTTGCCGCCATTCCTCTGTTTTACCAGGTTAAAGTCACTCAAGAGTCGAATTCCAATGTATTAGATAGTCAATGTGTCAAGGATATCTTATGGAAAACCATCTAAAAGGACAATTAAATACCTAGAGCGGGAGCCCACACCAAACATGTCTTACTCCTGTTCCGCCATCTTCCCCTCCGCCATATTGTGATTTTGTCACATAGGGTGGTACATCCATAGCACACGTATAAACATTGGTCACGGTGTACATCCATATTTGTTCTCCACGCTTTGAGGAGGATTTTAATGTAGGCACTGATCAGAATTCCCCACGGTTCCCTTTTTAGAAACATTGTGCTTGATCAGCGTTCTAGCTAGCGGTTGATCGTCAGGTGCTGAGCCTTGCTGAGACGCGCTTGTGCCGGGCTGAGGATGTCACCGCTTCATTTTCGGAGCTCTGCTGTCACTGTATTTAGCAAAGAGGAGTGCGCCCCGCGAACTCCGCCCTGGCTAGATCGCTGGTTTTATCGCTGCTTGCGCCTGTATTATTTCACCGCAATTTGCAATCTACCACAGAGCACGGGCAGTTTCATTCATTATGTGCATGTTTGATCTCCCTATGGTCGTGCGTGCGCTTGATTTCCCAGGCTATAGAAATTGAAATGACAACCAACATGAATGGGAGGAGAAGTAAAAGGAAAAAACGAATATCAAATGAAAATTTCAGGCACGATTTAACACGAATGGATCAGCGCTGATAAGTTTTTCCATGCCTCCATTGTTCTGTGCTGAGAGTGTGCGTGTGCTCGCTGTGCAGAGAATTTCAGCTGTTTTTTTCTTTACATCAGCTGTAGCCACCTGAACGATCACTATAACCACAGTTTGCTTTTTAGCATTGGCACTAGCGATCGTTTGGTGCAACCTTTAATGGGAAACAGCTGGAGGTCCTTCAACCACCACCTGATCAGCAACATTAAGAACAGAGAACTTTATAGCTGCTCCATCCACTGCTGTCTGTTTCACAAAGAGAAAAATCTGCAGTATAGAAGTTAAAATATGCAGATGAATTGTTAATACGAAAAATTATTTATCTGATTACTTAATTGATGGAGTAATTGACAGAATATTTGATTATTAAAATATTCGATAGTTGCAGCCCTACTTGTATTCAGAAAGCCATAGTCAAACATTAGTTTTCAGGACCAGTGGAGCAGTGAAAGGCCTTTAAGAAAAAACTACAGTTCCCAGCAAGATGATGTCACTTCCTGCTGTTGCATTAAAATCATGATAATTTATGCTTACAAAATGGCGGCTGATATTCAAACGTTGGAAATGCTTAACAGCTGATTGACAAAACATCTGGATTATATTTTTGATGCGTATGCTTTTTATGTTATTTCTGCAAACCCGTAAGTGAAAGTAAACGGTACTCTTGGACACATTAAATGCATGATATATAAGTGTAACTCTTCTGGATTATATGCAAAAGTTATCACTATCGATCTAATAAGGCCCAATTTAGAGTTCTGCATCGGTCCTTCTTACATAACCAAAAATCCTCTCTGCACCTAACCTGACATGCACCTCGAGAAATGTAACTACAGGTTTACAACTGTGATTGTGACTGTGATTAAGCTTCAGAGGTGCTTTCTGGTTACATATGTAGACCCTGTCACTCAATTAACAAGTGGGAGCGGCTTTTAGCAGTTAGCATTAGCTTGCTAATTAGCATTAGCGCCAGCCTGAAAAAAAAAATTCTGGCTAGAACCCTGTTGATTTTAGTGGTCAAACAGCTACTATGTACATTCTGTTGTTTCTAAACCGTTCAGGAAGTCACTGAAGGAAATCCTCTCCTAGTTTCATTTTGGCCAACTCCTTTTTGATTTTTGCCTAGTTTTTTTTGGCGTTTCTCATAGGCATCATCCTGTTCTTCCGGTGGTATAAGTTTTAGAATACAGGCGTTTATCCATTGGTGGTTATGGATATTTGAAGCATCCTTTGTTCCTTTTTTTTTTTTTTTTTTTTTTAAAANCATGTGGGAATGGCTGTGGACCTGATATACTGTAAGGCAGGGATCCTCACATCCAGGCCTCGAGAGCCTCTGCCTCAACACACCTGAGTCAAATATAAAAGTCATTAGCAGGACTCTGGAAAACTTGACTGCCTACTGACGAAGTAATTCAGCCATTTGATTCAGGTGTGTTGGATCAGGGACACATCTAAAACCTGCAGGACACTGGCTCTCGAGGCCTGGATGTGAGGATCCCTGCTATAAGGTCTGAGTTCTGGATCCTCTTCCTGAAAAGGCTTGTGACAGCTCATTTATCAAATAACTGTCATATCAATTTCCTGATCGTGTCCGATGATTGGACAAATCCAGAAGAGGCAGGGGATATGTGGACTGTTTAAGAAATCAAGAACAATGTAATGGCAAAAAATAAGTCAGATGCTGCAACTTTGGTTTTGTTGAGAAATGGTAACATTTTAAGTGAGATTACATCGAGTAGCATTTTTAATTAATTAAAACCAATGATGGAGTATTAAATGCTTATTACCAATATGACTTTTAGCATAATGGCCATGACACAATGAGACAAATCAAGGTAAGTGATGGGGCTATTTTACTATTAAAGAAGCTAAATTATTACAAAGATGCTTTTTACCTGCTAATGTAGGAACAAACCTCTCAAGTTTACACAAACTACAATGGCTTCTTAGCACAAAGAAATATATAATTTGTAGGATTCTGTCATTGTTTCAGAATTTTTTGTATACGATCAATATAAATCAACATTAAATACCTGTCACATTGTTGAAATTCAACTGCGTGTATTACATGAGAAAAGCAAAGCAATTTTCACAGCTGTGAATTAGGTTGGGCTCTAAGGCTGAACTTGCTTTGTATCAGTTCATGCAGTGTAGTGGCAACGATTGCAACCTGGATCAGTACTTTGTGCATGGGAAGGGGAAAGTAATGACATAGGAGTGGTCACATGATGATGGTCCCCATTTCTATAAGTTCCACATGGATTCAGACCTTGAGGAACAGTTTCAGCAGTAACAGCAAGCTGTTGAGCAGGATGGTCAGATATAGAAAAAAGCAGTGGTGTTTTGTTTCACTGCATGAACTTGGCTCATGGTTATAATTTTAATTTAAGTCTGTTGAAGAACCATTTGAAAACTTAAGATATCCTCTGACATTACTTACCAAGATGGGTCAAATTGCATTCCAAGTTGCATAAACAATGGACCAGCTGTTCTGACTTTGTGCAGCCTGACATTTTCAGAAAACACTTCAAATTTCTCTTTAGATGAACTTTAATTGTTGCATTTTGGTCAGGCAACTTTGGCAGTGAAATAATTGTAGACTGTACACCAATGGTAACATCAACATTTCCAATTATTTTCCTCTGTCCTCGTCTAGGTGTAGGATAAATTTTCATAAAAGGCAACCTTGGAGATACTAACCTCCATTCTAGTTGCTGAATAACTATAAGTTTGTCAGGCATTTTTGGGAAATCCATCTTATTACAGATTGCACATGGTGGACAACTGTTCTTTAGATACTGAAGACAAGTGTGGCATATTCACTATTTGTCTTTTTTTAAGTATTTGTTTACAGTAGCAGGATCAATAACTACCAGAGGGCGCAAAAGTACAGACATTCTGTACTTAAGTAGTAGTACAAGTACTTGTGTTAAAAACTTCTCTGGTCAAAGTTGAAGTACTGGTTCAACTTCTTTACTTAAGTAAAAAAGTACATGCTCTGAAGTGTACTTAAAGTACGAAAGTAAAAGTAGCTCTTTGGAGGACGTTTCTACCAACTATTTTTGTGTAAAGCTAACTGAACCTCATTGTTGTAATAATATAAAATAATATTACATGAGATACAAACATTATTCCAATCTAAATTTTAATTCTAATGAATGTACTCAGCTTGAATCTGTTACATAGGACACAAACTGTGAAAGGGAAATTTAAAACGGTTCTATTCTCTGTGTCCTACATAGTAGAGGGTGAGTGTGCCTCCACACCTAAACACAAAAATGAGGATACTCAGAGTGGGATTCAGAAGGTGGAGGAACCCTAAGATCTCTTGTAGTGGCTCTGCATGGGGAGAAGAATCACAACTTTCTATTGTGAAATCCAGTAAATTATCTTGGTGTACAGGCTGTGATCAGCTGACCCGTTGCTGCTGCTCTTTTCTTCCTCTCCTGTCCTCTTTCTTATATCTTTCTCAATCTGAGTGAAGTTCATTCTTCGCTTATTCTTTTCTCTTCCTGGAAATACAGTGGCTGTTCCTTTAGCTAGCAGACAGACTGTGTGACAAACTGCATTGTTCAGCATTTAAAAATGTTGCATTTAAAATTACCTGCCACACGTTACTCTCTTTACGCTCGCTCCTCTTCTGTAGTGCTAGCTAAATGCTGAAGTACCGCGAGCACAACTTACGGACATCAGCCCTTGGTCCGGCCCACTGTTAGCCCTGATTATAGCACTGTAAATGATAAGCCCCACTGATGGAGGATACGCCTGTACAATTGTCTCTTATATGTTATTATTCCTTCATTGTCATGGATGGGCAGCCGCCCTCAGTTGTTGGGGATAAGGGATTGCGGCGGCTAGTTAACCACCTGGAACCAGGCTACGACATGGTAAGCCGAACATATTTGTCGGAGACGGCACTACCTGAACTGCACGGTAAAGTGTGCAAACACATATTGAAGGAGATAAAAGATGTCAAATCGATACGTTTCACAGACATCTGGAGCTCTGACGTTTCCCCTGTGTCACTTTTAAATTTAACGGCACACTCGCTGGATGAGAGTTTTGTGCCACACAGAGCAATGTTAAATGCAACAAACTTTCGTGGGTCACACACCAGCGAAGCGATAGCAGCTAGCCTAAGGGAAATGTTTGACAAGTGGCAAATTCTGTTGAGCAAAATCCATGTTATTCTGAGGGACAACCCCAGCAACATGAGAAAAGCAATGGACAACCTGGGGACGCGTAGCTTCGGCTGCATTGCACATACAATGCAGCTAGTTGTTAACGAGGGACTTCTGTCACAGTGTGCGGTCAGTGATGCGGTTGAATGTGTGAGACAGATTGTCGGACACTTTCTCCTCTAGCATATTCACGGCTGCGAGATATCCAGCTCGAGATGAACATGCAACCTAAACGCCTGCAGCAGGATGTCAAAACCAGGTGGAACAGCACTTACTACATGGTCGAGAGTCTGAACAGAAACGAGCACTTATGTCTACTTAGTCTGCTGATCATGAGCTATCCCTGTACACAATGTCAGATTAGTTTGCTGAGTGTGGCCAATTTTTGCAGTACCAGTTCCACCTTGCTTGTTTAGTTCTTTGCATCGGCTGTTGATGTCAACCTGGGCTTGTGGCGGGCGGCGTCAACATCTTGGAACCAGCCATTTACTGGTGTTGTCCATTAATAAATTATGAATAATTTATTTAATCAACTAGTATTGTGGGTGCTGACTAGTGAGGGAAATAAAGTTTAGTCTAGTGACTACCACAGTCTTTGCTAACTGTCAGCTGAGTCTTCCGAAATTAGGGTACCAAGATAAACCGATTGACTGGGAGCAGTTGGTGTTTCCAAAGATCTTCCATTTAAAAATAATGAATGCTTCCATGCTCTTGGGCACTTGCAATTTTCCTGAAATTTTCTTACATCTTTCCAGATCTGTGGCTTGTCGGAGTCAACAGGTAAGGCCTTAAAAAGACAGTGAGTTTGATTAGGCGTAACGAGACTCCAATCTGAAGCTTGATGTTGCATTTCAATTCTTGGTAACATTTAAAATAACTGCTTTAGTGTTGTCATCATACCATACTGTGTGCAGATCAATAATAATTAACTGAATCCATGTTAAGACTGAATGCTGATCATATGATTACAAATAACTGGTGTTAAGCATCTTTGATGTGGCTTATATGACCAGAGTGAGACATTTATCCACACCAAGATTCCAGTTTTTAGTAGAAATACTTTAGGCGCTTAATGTAAAAAATAGTCAAGTTTGAGCCGAAAACTGTTTGTTAACCTAGCGTTTAGCTATTGTAGGCACAGTGCGGTGGGAGCAATTCTACTTCTTACCCAAAGCCATCTGTAATCACTCCACATGCAGGCAGTCCACATTTTCTATTGGCTGCAACCCACACACTGAAGGGAAAAACCACTACAAAGCACTCAATGGTAAACAATGTGAATACTGCCCTTTACTTGTAGTTAACAATACAAAGTAATTCTGAGGTGGCAGGAGTGCAGTGGTAATGATCTAAGTTTCATTTTAGGACAGTCAGACTAGAAATAAATGAATTTCAATTTTAATACCATTTACAGTCATGCTTATGTTACTACATAGCTGGTATTTCTAGTAAAGTTTGAAACCAGCTTGTAAGAAGAGCTGTACAGCTGGAGCAAAAATACTGAAATGTCTGTCAGCATCTAAAAGAATAAAAGCCTCTGAGCAGGAGTATTACATAAATCTATAATTACTACATTATATGCACTGAGCATTATTATAGCTGGAACATGGGATGGAGAGGAACTTAGGGGTGGTAGAAGTGCAAACACTTCTCACATGCTTTGGTCCAAGGAGTGTAGATGTTTAACAAAATAGTACAGGCCTTTCTTCCTTTTTCGAAACACTTCAATCTAGTTATAAGATGAAAAATTGACCCATTAACACTTTTCAGCAATGCACTTCATAAAGTAGTGAGCAACTTCCAATTTAAAAAAAAAAGGAAAGCTTGAGTCTGTATCACTGTCCACAAAAGTGTGATGCACACTTTTCTGTGTGTGCTACAGACATTGGAGAGTTTGTAAACAATGGAGCCATTCTGCTGAACAACTATGACATCATTTTTAAATATTCTCTATAATCTTTTTCTGCATAGGGTTGGGCATCAAACTCAGAACTTTTTAGGGAACTGACTGAGTTTCATCAGTACTACTGAGTAGGGCTGGGCGATATATCAAGTTTTTAAGAAATAGATACATTTTCATACGCAATATGAGACAATATCTTTTATATCGATATAGTCTATGTCACGTTACAATCATACTTTTAGATCCACCAGTTCACACTGCCCTGCCTCTCTCCCTCACTGCTTCACCCGTAAATCATGCAGGAAGCTACAGCATGACAGTGTTGCCAACTTAGCGGCTTTTCAAAAATAGATATATTCTCTTTGGTCCATATCGCCCAGCCCTACTACAGAGTACTGATTCACATTAAAATCAGTGCACATTTCGGTACCAGAGCACATCTGGGTTAGAGGAAGAAAGAGAGCGAGACTGTGTGATTCACTCGTGACGTGTTAAAGCAGTGGACAAAGTTATTTCGACTAGGGCTGCACGATATATCGAAAAAATATCGTCATAGCAATATTGGCACGTGCGATAGGCATATCTAAAAAATGCACGATAATTTCTAATTATTTAATGTATAAATCATGTCTTTCTTTATGTCCGCACTTTGACCAATCCGGCGCGACCTTAAATGTGAAGGTGCCGCGTCGCTATTGGCCAGAACGAGCACATGCTCTCAGCGGAGCGGGGAGCACGTACACACACAGAAGGAAAACAAGCATGGTGGGAATTGAAGAGACGAGTCGAGACGAAAACAGAGCAACTTGTTCCTAAAAGACACTGCATCTCCGGAATTTGGGACTACTTCGGTTTTTCCACACAGGACGAGTCACAGACAAGTTCTTTGCAAGTCATGCCAAAAGATCGTGGCTACGTCAAGAGGAAACACAACAAACCTCCACAGCCACCTTCAATACAACCACAAGGAACTTTACAACATATATTTAACATCTAAAAACCCACAGCCTACTCTGGTAAAGTCAAGCAAATGAAAGGCAAGTTCACAAACTAACATAAATGATAGTTTCGCTTCTGCCGCTCCTTATGAGAAAACTTCGAAGCGACACAAAGCTTCAACTGCAGCCATAACAAGATACATTGCAAAATGCACGCTCTCTGTTAATGCAGTGTCTAAAGAGGTATTTTTGGAGATGGCAAAAGAGTTCGACCGGAGATACGAAGTGCCATCTCTGACTTATTTTTCCCAAGTAGCTATTCCGGAGATGTATGACGAGTGTGTGAAGTCTGTCAAGGCAGAGCTCAGTGAAGTGGATTTTTATGCTAGCACTACTGACTTGTGGTCCAGTCGAACCACTGAGCCTTACATGAGTTTTACCGTGCACTTTTTGACATGCAAATTTGAGCTCATTACACGCTGCCTAGAAGTAGCGTACTTCCCCGACACACACACTGGTGAAAACATTGCTGCTGCCCTGCGGGATGTTTTGAACAACTGGAACTTGCCCGAACACAAACAAGTGGCCATCACAACAGATAA
>JASGAU010392316.1:0-18073 GCA_030220045.1 Australoheros facetus | reverse complement strand
GTGTTAATAATTTCACATATAAGTCGCTCCGGAGTATAGGTCGCACCCCCGGCCAAACTATGAAAAAAAGTGCGACTTATAGTCCGGAAAATACGGTAGTATAAAAGCAGGGCTTGGAAATGGTGATTGTGTAGCCACTTGACTTGAGCATCAGATAAAGCAGATGATTGTCCCCAGTGACAGTGGAGGCTAATAAAACAACCATAGCCATTCTAGCTAAATGGCCAAATATAAACTAAATTAATTAGACTTGATGTTCGCTTCATCGGGAGAGATTGCTGCAGAGGAGTTTCTTTTCTTCGAATCACATTTCATATTAATTTGATTTAATTCAGAATCTTAATATTGCATTCAGCAAACTCTGGAATACCAGCACTATCTACGTCAGGGTGAATTTGTGATCAGCAAAACTTTTTGAAGCGATCAGAAGTCAGCAAGGCAGTCTGAACATCAGAATTTGTGAACCAACGTGCACTCTGTTCATTGGGAAGAACCTCCACAGCATGTGCTCTTCCTGCACCAGGCTGCATCAGTCAGTGACCTGGGGTGCTTCAAGATCTGTAGAGAGGATTGTACAGTGTTAATGTTGAGAGACAGGCCACGGGTGCTGCTGGAACTATTTTTGACACTGTTTTCTGCTGTAAATCTCAGATTTTCCTGTGATTTTAAAAATTCAGTAAGTGACAGAATTAATATGCCTAATGTGACCTCTGAGGCAGTTCCCCATTCAATGAACTACTTTCATTGATGTGATTGTGTTTTTCAAGGCGGTCTCAGCTGGAAGGCACCCCAGATTTCAGATATCCAGTGTCCGCCTCCTTGATGATGGACAGTAACTCAGACCATTATGGTGGTGCGCTCGTCCTGAGGCGGCCTCAGAAGGGACGTGTGGCAGCGATCCGGGACGAACCATCCAAGGTGAGCTCACAACTCCAGATGTAAAGCAGACGTCAAGTAATGGCTCTTGTTGTTTTTACTTAAATAATGCACTATTTGAAAACATCTCTGAGCTGTGTACCTTGTGTGGTGTGGCCTTTTCATTCTTTTCCTGTTTCAGTCTAATGTTTGAGTTCTCTCTGATGTTTTCTTGTCCTCCACTTTTTTCTATTTGCTTCCATTATGGACAATCAGCGACATGTAAGTCGGTGTGCCTGAGATACAGTGACAGTGTCTATGTGTTGCATTAATTACAAAAACCTGAGTATCTAGCTAACCATTTATCCCTCTGTGCCTGTCATCCTCTCGCATGCCTGTTGCCTGCTTTCTCCAACCTTTTAATGATTTTCTCCCTGCAATTTCTGCTTTCCTGATGTTTTTATCTTTCCTTCACTCCCTGTTTTATACCTGTGTGCATAAATGCAGGTGCAGACTTTGAATGAGCAGGAGTGGGAGCGCATGCAGCAGGCTAATGTGCTGGCAAATGTAGCACAAGCCTTTGAGAGCGACATGGACGCCTCAGACCTGGAGGAAGATCGAGAGACAGTTTTCAGCTCAGTGGACCTGCTGTCCCCTGCTGGCCAGGCTGATGCACAGACCCTTGCCTTAATGCTGCAGGAGCAGCTGGATGCTATCAACAATGAAATCAGGTACTGCTACAACAGGCATGCACACCTCTTGTATCATGAAACATCTTTTTCATGATATACATATTATTTTCACCTTCTTTTCAAATTGCAGAATGATCCAAGAGGAGAAGGAGAGCACGGCTATTCGAGCAGAAGAGATAGAGTGCCGGGTCAGCAGTGGCGACAGCCTTGGAGGACATTTCCGCTCCATGAGCTCCATCCCTCCGTCACTGTGTGCTGGCTCTTCGCTGGGCAGCTCTCCACCCGGTTCCGGCCACTCCACCCCGAGACGCATTCCCCACAGCCCCAACAGAGAACTGGATCGAATGGGTGTCATGACCTTGGTAACACTTCCTTTGCTTTCCTACGATGAGTACACATTTAACTTCCTAGGCATGCTATATATATTTTTTCGAAAAGCCTCTTTGAGGTATACATCACCAAAACAGTAGTGTTTATTTCTCAGATTACATTTACTGATATTTTCAACCTGTTGTCTTGGTTTGATATCGTCTTTTTTTTTTAAATTGTTATATAACTTAAAAAAATGTTGGCCTTCCATGTTGCTTTTGTTTAATCATTGTGGTAGTCTGCTTATATTTGGATGCATGACAGTTTGTAACAGCTTGTGTATATATATATATATATATAACTGCACCCCTGCCTGTAGCAGTATTGCTATGACCCCTACGTCACCCAGAGCTCCCTCTTCCAGCAGACAGTAACTTATTTGCCATATGGTACAACTGGCTTCAGTCCCCCTCCCCAAGCCAGTAACTATGCACCATGCTTCCAGGTACCTGTAGCTCTTCCCACAGCTCCCTTCATTCCCTTCTCGGGTGGGTGCAGTCTGCCACTTCCTGTCCCTTCTGATCCTTTTGCCAACTTCATTGCAAACAGGAAACTCTTCCTCTGTGTTAAACCCAAATCTTGGCTCTGAGGTTTTGTATTTGTTTTGTAGACTGCTTATGAGAGCACTAACCAAATTGTAAATAAATGTAGCTCTGCTTGTAATATTTTCTGAATACCAAGGATTAGATTATTTGTGTGGTCCTGAAAACCTTTGGTAGCTTCTCGTTCATTCTGGCTCGCACATCTGATTCATTCAGCTGTATGTGAACGAAAGGCACAAAACTGCAAGTGATAGTTTGTGAATGCTCAGCCTTGTTCAGGTCTTCTGTCAGTATTCTACATGCAAAAAACAAGCACACCTAAAGTGTTAAGCTGAATTCTATGTATTTAAAACACTAGGAGGAACCAGAGGGTGCACAACGTCCCTCTACCCGTGAGTGCTTCCTGCTCACAGGTGCAAACACCAGAGGTGTTTGCACCTGTGAGCAGGGCCTGCCTGTTTAAATGGCTGTTTGGTTTATTTTTGGTAACATTTTGTAACAGGCTGCCAGTTAATCTGTGTTTGGTAATGTCGCATTAACTTAAATGTGCTGAATTAGTTTTAAACAAGAACTTCTCAATTTACAAACCCTCCTTACATTAGGAACACAGACGACTGACCCCGTGTGCCAGCTGATATGACAGGAGGTGCAAGTCTGTTTCTTTTCAGTTTCTCAGCTCCCATTCTTCTCCCACTGCACTCAGTTTTTGTTTTGGTTTCTTAGTTAACCCTGCAGTTAGAATCAATCAGGGCACAATGTCCTATTTAAATTTTGTTTAAGTGTTTGCTGAAGTTATGAATACAAATGAAGTTGTCTTGGATTAGCTTGACTGCAGAGCAGCTTCTAATTTATCCATTGTGCAGATCTTGCGTCTGTTCTGCTAAGAGTGAGGGATTTAAGCAGTTCAAGCAGTTTATTGAAGTATGGCTGTAATACATTAGACATGAAAGGAACACTTCTTTGAGTCTGGTGGATAATGCCAGAGACATGACAGTTTTACATATTTATAGTCCTTACTTGGTTAAAAAAAAAAAACACGATTATCTTTAATGCATCAATGAAACTAGTCTGAATGTTTTAATGGACACTGTAAGAGGACAAAAATTTTTTGGTAATTAAATTAATTTTCTCCTCACCCTTCAATTTCCTCTTCCTGTTTTCCCTTTCATACCTCACTCTCTCCTCTGCCTTGGCCCTTGCAGTGTCAGCTGAGCAAAGGAAATGAGTGATTAGAGATTTTCCTCCTGGGCAAAAGAAATTCCTGTAGAAATGATGGTTTATTTGCTCTGCTAATGCCAGGTCTGTGAGGAATGCAGAGGGAAACAAAAAATCCCCACCACCACCACTGTTGGTGCAAAATATAAAATATGATAGAACAGCTGTGCGTCATAAATTCAGGTGCCACATAGTCCATGTCCAAATCTCCAGTATATACAAAAAAAAATTCTCTCCATTAACGTTTGAGCTGACCTTCTCATTTGTCACCTCTGATTCCAAATGCTGTTAAACAAAAGTAGCCTGCTAGCTACTTGGCTTCTAAATTGGTTCACCAGTTCCAATCAAATTTCATAAACACTTTGATGTCATTGAAATATTAGTGTTGGTATAATTTTGGGAGCTAGACTGCACCCATCCTACCCCGTCCTGACCCAACCTCCAGCCTGGTTTGTGCAGTGTTTCCTCCCTTGGGTGTGGTGGTACTGCTGCAGACTGTTCCCAAGAACTCCATTTCTTAATTGCACAATAAAAACAACAGTTTCTCTGAATCTGTGTGTCTCTCTGCCTGTGCGTGTGTGTGCGTGTACACGGGTAATTGTGCTGTGTATCTTGTTGTGATTTCCTGCTCTTGCATGGCTTGATTCCACTGCTGATCTGTTGTGTGTCTCACTAACTGCTTCTCTCCTCTCTCCTTTTTTTGCCATACTTCAGCCTAGTGACCTGCGCAAGCACCGCAGGAAGGTAAACTAGTGACCTGCTTTCCTGAGCTCTGTGAGGGACCTGTCTAATATCTTCATTGTCCTCATCATAGTCATTTTGAGTGTAAAAATATTTAGCGTTGTAAAATATGCTTTGGATATATTTTATGATGCTAAATATTTTTATATAGTAATGAAGAAGGGGGTTTTTTCCCTCCTCGTTTGCATACCACCTACTTTTTTACTTTACCAGTTTACATTTATCGGGGGATCTCGGTCAGGTTGTACAAACTACACTGAAAAAGCATTTGCTTACCAAATAAGCTGCTAAAGAATTGCTAACAGCAGGTTCCAGGTTCAATCTTGAGCCAGGAAATTTCCCATGGATCCTTACCATATGTTACATCTGTGACCAGTCATTATCATAATTAGAAAGCAAAATCAGCTCTACAGAAACGCATCATTAGCGAGACATGAAACTAATTACAAAGGTGTATAAGTCTGTTGTGAATAGTCAGCATGCTTTGTTTGCAGTGCTCTTTCCCGTCAGTCCTGATTTTAATTTATTTTTTAATGTTCAGAGTAACTTTAATGTAAACTTTTTTTTTACTTAAAAAGAGTGTGTGAATAAAAGGTGTTTTTTAAACCTTGCACACTATACTTTTTATTAATGTTTCTCTGTTATTGACAAGCAGTCTGCTCAAGATGACAAGGCCACTATTCATTGTGAGACATCACCCCCCACTACTCCACGCTCAATGCGACTGAACAGGGATGTGGGCCACGCTGCCAGTCACGAGGACATCAGAGACATCCGAGGGTAAGATATGTCTCCTGGAGAAATTGTTTTAAAGCATTTGTCTGTCTAATCTCTCTTCAACCTATCACTTAACCTTTGTTTGTGTCGGCTGGGCAGTCTGCAGGATGGACAGTGTAGTAACCCAAGCAGTAGCAACAGCAGTCAAGACTCTCTCAACAAAGCAGCCAAGAAGAAGAGTATTAAGTCTTCCATTGGACGCCTCTTTGGGAAGAAAGAGAAAGGTCGACCCAGCATTCCTGGCAAGGAGTCCTCCAGCCAAGGTCAGCCGCTAGCCACAGGGTTAAACCAATGTTCTGTGCTTACATGCTACCAGTAGTGGGGAGTTTCTGGTCCTGTCAGAGCTCTGAACAAGGTCTTTATGTTCCTAGCTGGCACTCCTGAGGCAGAGAGCTCTCAAAAGGATGGCTTAGGTGTGGGCACCCTTGGGGGCCCTGTGGAGAAGAACAGGAAACTACAGAAGAAGTAAGTGTATACATGAAAGTCCCCTTCCCCTCTGATGTCTCCAGACTTTATTAGAGTAAGAAGAAAGCTAATAATGATAAAACACCCAGCTGTATATTTTTAGTGGAGTACAGCGGTATTTCTGTAGAAGTCCATCAGTGTTACTGTGAGCTTCAGAGTGCCTGTTGCAGTCAAGCGCTGCCTCACATGCCGTTTCCCCACCACCTGGCTCCTGTGCGCAGCCTTTCATTCCACCTCAAAGCATTTCCATTGCACTCATTGCTTACATCTCCTCTTTTTTTTTCACACACTCATTCTTATTTTTGTACAAGCAAACACCACAAATGTTTTGCTACCATGTAGCTCTTGAATAAGCAACAATTCATTCTTTTTCTTTATTTTCTTTTTGCCAACCCCCTTCTTTCTTTATTCACCACTCCCCTCATTCCATGTGTAGTCCAAAGACTGGGTAAGTTGGTTCATGTTGCTTTTTGCCTTGCCTTAGCTTCTTTCGACACTTGGCTTCACCTTGACCTCACCAGTAGCCCTGAGGACTCTGAACAAGTGTCCCTCTGAATGTCTGATAGATTTTCCATCCTCCTCTTTACCCTGCTTTCCACAGCAGACCATAACTAACAGGAATGTGTGTATGCGCTGGTTGTTGTGAGTGCAGAATTTTCCTTTCCTTTTGGAGCATGGCATTATGCACTAGAACTATGGGAAAAACAGTTAATGGAAGTTGGCTCTTTGTGTGTGTTGTCCATAACTTTGAAAGTGAGCATATAATGCGCATTAGCACAGTCATTTTGTTAAAGTCCTCAGTATTGTCGTAAGCTGAATTGTTAGTTAAGAATATGCTTTTCGGGCAGATCTGCCAACCCTTTAAAATGTGTCTGCTAAGCAGACGGTGAGCTTGTTGATGCCACGGTACATAGCTACATCTAGTGGAGCAACGTGCCGTAGCATCAGCCAGGACTGCAGTCTAATTGCTCTATTCCTTTATTGCAAACTGAGAATGTGCATGAACTGAATGTACAGTATTTAGCCAGCCAGTGCATAGTTTTTCTCTCCTACATGCTTTCCTCTGTGCTTGTTTCCCTATGATTGTAGAAGAGTGCTTCCATACTAAAAAGATTTTCCAAGTGGACTTCCAACGCACTGGTTCAGGGAAAAAAAACGTCATTAAAATAAAGTTCCCCAGTCTTGAGACCTTGTTGTAATCTTCTATCATCTGTCCCAGGCTGTCAAATGATCTGATTAAACCTGGGCTGTCGAGACTTGGAAAAAGGCTTAGGAGACTTGTTGTCTTTATAGGCCAGTATTTGATTAATACTCAAAATCTATCAAAGCCTTTCCAGATGTTTATTTTTGAGATTTTCTTGGGTTCAGTTTCCCTGTTTTCTGCTCTCAGTCTCGAGTATGCATGTCAGCTGATGTCTTGGGGTTTGTGTGTGCACATTGGGATTCATGACGGACTCTGCATTTGGCTCTGTGGCTGTGAATTTTTAGGTTCTTGAGCAAGTGAATTACAAGTTGGCCTTAATATGTATTATGTCTTGCAGGCATGAATTACTGGAAGAGGCTCGGAGACAGGGCCTGCCATTTGCCCAGTGGGATGGACCGACTGTTGTGGTTTGGCTAGAGGTACAAGACTAACACAATTCATTGAAAACCAGGCAGCCATGTCTAAACCATTAATCCCATTTAACTGTTGCTGATCTGTCCCCATGTGGCCAGCTATGGGTGGGCATGCCAGCCTGGTATGTGGCTGCATGTCGTGCTAATGTGAAGAGTGGAGCCATCATGTCAGCATTGTCGGACACAGAGATCCAAAGGGAGATTGGAATCAGCAACCCACTGCATCGCCTGAAGCTTCGTTTGGCCATCCAGGAAATCATGTCTCTCACCAGCCCTTCAGCCCCACCAACCTCCAGAACGGTACCCGTCTGTCTGTCGATAAAAACTCCTCTCTTTGCAGTTGTACCCGTTTGGTAATTTACTGCTGATCATTTTGGGACAGCTTACGCTTTCAAAAGTCTTAATGATACTTTTAAGCACTTTGTTGCATTCTTATTATCTCTTCGACATGAAACTTTTAATACATTAACATTTTGTCTGCTTACATACTTGACATGTACTAATGGGGTGGCTGTAGCTCAGGAGGTAGCGCAGAGCACTAAGGTTGGTGGTTGGGGGTTCAGTTCCCGGCTACTCCAGCCCAAAGTATCCTCGGGCAAGATACTGAACCCCAAGTTGCTCTCCGATGCAACCGTCGGAGCATGAATGTGTGTGAATGTTAGACAGAAAGCCCTTAGCTGTAGAAGGAAGTGCTTGTGTGAATGTGTGTGAACGAGGAATGCTGTGTGAAGCGCTTTGTAGAGTAGAAAAGCGCAGTATAAGAACGAGTCCATTTACCATTTAATGTTTGAATCAAATTGCTTCTGTTTTTTGTTTTTTTTCTCATCTGAATTCTTTTGCTAATAATGAATGAAACAAATGCTTCATGATCTTCTCTCCATCTGGCTCTTTTTCTGTCCTTTACCACTGTTCCCTTTTGACACACTTGCAATTGGTTGGTGTCAAATGATCAGACCACAGGAAACGTTTGGGTCACACATGAAGAAATGGAAAGTTTGGCAGCCACACCTCCCACGGTTAGTCTACCCTGATTGGCTGGTCACAGGTGGCTTCTCATATCTGTGGTGACTGTTGAGCCTTGTTTCAAGTTGTCTTCAGTTGTGCTATATTTCACTTATTACGTGCATATTTTTCTGTTCAATAAGTCCAATATGAATTAGGCTGGATGGAGGATCACTGAGCATCTTGAAACAAGGCCTTATTTGTTCCAGTAGTTGGTGACTTCTTTGTTGTTGGTAATGTCTTCATCTTTTTCTTTAGTCCTTACACAGTTTGTGTGTGTTTCTGCTTTTAAAGTAGCTTTACACTAGCTTGTGTTTAGTGTATGTGCATAGGTTTGTGATTTCTGTTTGGTTAGAGGAATTGCTGGTGCTCAGATGACTTCTTGTTCCAAGGGTTTTCATGTTAAATAGATTCCTTATTTATTCTGAGTGAGTGAGAATACACACGGACTGCCTCCCACTGCCACCTTTAACTGCAGAGTTATTTATTCTTACCATTTTTAACCCTCTTAATATCCTGGTGTCATTTTTGGCTCCAAAGGAAATCTGTTGCCATCAAAATATGTTTTCTATTCATCAAATAATCTGAAAATAATTGGGGTTGCTCTCTGTGACTAAAATTAATTTGAAGTAATTTGATTAAATTATGGGTTTTTATTGAATTGAATAACATCTGGTGCATGGCAATCAGGAGGACATCAAGAACAACAATAACGTGGACTTCTCAGCCTGCAAAAAACTGCTAAAAAAAAAAAGTTAATCTAATCTCACTGAAAAATTAAATATAATAAATTGTGAAAAGAAACTTAGCCTGCTCATGTAAAGTAAGTGGGAAACACTACATTTGTCTGGTAGCTTCTCTGGTTGGACTAAACCATTTGAGCACAGTTTTGCAATATATCGTGCACTATTTTTAATTTAAGAACTTAATTTATTGGGTATTTATTTTGTTATCCAGCCACCACTCTTGTTATTAATGTCTATATAAATATTTTTTTAGTCCTGATCGGCCACCGTTTGTATTTCCTGTTTGATGCCGTACCAGACGGTTCATTTGTCTGTTTTGTTATTTTCCATATATTTTAAGTGACTTGATATTTTGTTAATTATTTTATACTTTCCACTTGAAGCTGCTCTAACCCCAGCACTGCTGCCTCACTAACCCCTCACCTTTCTGTTTTGTTTGTTTTTTTTCACCATGCTCACTCTAACCATGCTAACACCAGGAGGATGACAAGGGTAGCTGGGCCCAGGTTTGCATAAGTTCCCCAAACCCACCTATGCTCACCTGCCTTTCCCCCTTCTCCTTCAATACTGTTTTTAATTCAGTGTTGATTGCCTTGTTTTCCTCTCAACAAGCATGTTCCAGCACAGTCAGTTTAATTTTGATTTTTCTCCACATATGAAATACTACTATAGTTGTGTTTGCTCATAGAGCCGAAGCACACGGCAACAAAAGATTTACATTAATTATCTGTATTTCTACATCAGGCTTGACTTGAATATTGCTTTTGTGAAATAAAATGTTAAAAAATAAATAAATGAATCCAAGAATATACTGAATTGGTATTTATTAGTAAAATAATGTCAATAGGACAAGATAAAAAAAACAAAAACATCTTTTACATTGACGTACAGCTCACAAGAGTCAGGCGGAGTCTTAAAGTGAAGTCAGATAAAAACAAAGCGTTTTTCAGTCCAGTTTGTTAGCTTTCCAGATAGAAACCAGTGCACTGCTACTGATATGTGGAGTGTTGTCACTGATACCTAATCTAGCGTTGTGAGTCAGGTTTGGACAAATATATGATCTCAATATTAGATTGGTACATCTCTAGTACACAATATTCTGTTTTTTCTTCTTTCTTTCCATTCAGTAAAATAATCCACTTTGGTTTTATTCACTACTGCTGGACAATTCATTGGGTTCCTCTAATGTTTGTCTTGCTGAGTTGCAGAGATGAAGTTTCAGAAGGAAACCAGCTTTTGTCGCTTGTGGTTAATGTGCACCAGCTCTTTTCCTGTGTGTGTGTGTGTGTGTGTGTGTGTGTGTGTGTGTGTGTGTGTGTGTGTGTGTTTTTTAATGAATCAATGAATGAACTAACAGCTACATAGACAGTATCAGCAGGTGTTATCCACACAGTAAAGCCTTTGAACATAGCAGCTGATTCGACACTGTATCCAGTGTCCACACATACAGGACAGAAAGCCAGTTTTAGTTCAGTTTTGAAAAATTATTTGCTAATAACAAAGGTTTGTGTAATAAACTACTGTAAATGAATTGTTTACAAATAATATAAAATCTGGTTAAGTCTGCAGTTCAGAAAATAGTACGTAGGCTGTATCACATTCACAGTCTTGAGAGATATGCTCTAAAATAGTAACCCTTCATCATAATCTTTTAAAACAAATGGAAAACCGAGATTTTTATTAAAACAGTTATAATACACCTGTGATAATAATAATCACTTTCCATCTTTTTAGCACAGTCTCCCACCGCTGGTTCAATCCCCTCTTCTCTGTCTGTAGACTTTGGCGTATGGAGACATGAACCACGAGTGGATCGGTAACGAGTGGCTGCCCAGCCTGGGTTTGCCACAGTACCGCTCCTACTTCATGGAGTCACTGGTAGACGCCCGCATGCTTGACCACCTCACCAAGAAGGATCTTAGGGGACAGCTTAAGATGGTCGACAGCTTCCACAGGTGAAACGGAGATTAATTTTTTTTTTTATTAGTGAATGTCTTGAAGAAACCACAGCCAACTATAACATTATGCCACTCGTGCATTCAAAACATACATGTCAGTGTATACAAAGTGTAATGCAACTTTTTTATTCTCTGCCACAGAGCTCTGTTACTGGTCCAAAAGAAATTAAACACTTGACTTTGGGGAAAGGAGAGCGCCTCATGCAGGAGTAACAACTAACAGAGACCACAATGAACAAGTGTGTGTTTTTGTGCTATAGGAACAGCTTTCAGTGTGGTGTGATGTGTCTAAGGAGGCTCAACTATGACAGGAAGGAGCTGGAGAGGAGGAGGGAGGACTCCCAGCTGGAGCTGACAGGTGACATGCTCACTAATTTGTTTCCTCATTAAAACAACAGTGTTATCACGTGTCTTTTAAAAATGGCGCTCAAGATAGAAGGTCATTCACTGTTTTGTACTTTCAGATGTGCTGGTGTGGAGTAATGAGCGCGTGATCAGTTGGGTTCAGTCCATTGGGCTCAAAGAGTACAGCAGCAACCTTTACGAGAGCGGAGTTCACGGAGCGCTGCTCGCCCTCGATGAAGCCTTTGACCACAACGCCCTGGCCCTGCTGCTGCAGATCCCCACTCAGAACACACAGGTGCACAAACGCCAAATGTTTTCACCAGCTAATTGTTGTTGTACTTTTTTAAGGCCCAAAAATGGTCACGTGATTTGTCACCACTTGAAACACATTCTCACTGCTGGTTGTAAATGCTGTTTTCTTACACATTTCAAAACAAAGCCTTTCAACACAGCAATCGAACGCTGAAAGATCATAATGCTCATGAAAAATGCAATGGACATAGATTAAAAAAAAACTCTGAAATTTGACAAAAAATCTCAAATATGTAGCAGCAAATATGAATGTAAAATTTTCTGCATGCACCAGTTTGTGTTGTCAGTGGACCCGTCCCAAAAACCTTGGGCTGTGACAGAGGGAAATGTAGTTTGGTGCCGCCTGGAATATACAAAGAATTTAAACACATTTATATACCTTTCAGTGCTCTGTTTGTAAATGTGGCACTGGTGTCTACCTGACATAAATGACCTGAGGTTACTTAAGTGAAAGGGTATAAGTATACAGGAAGTTAAATGAGATTGAATGGGAACTGGAAACAAGTGGGTGTGGATGAAAGCGCAGTTCCAGCTGCTCAGCAGACAGGAGGATGAGGGTCTTACACTGATCCTTGGGATGCTGTGCTTATCATTCTTTTCCTTTCTTTCTAGGCCCGAGCAACTCTGGAGCACGAATACAACGGTCTGCTGGCAATGGGCACAGACAGGAGAATGGAAGAGGTGACAAACACACACTCGATGACACAGTGATACAAACCAAGTGTGAAAGAATATGGACTTGTGCTTTCAACTCCTCTTGAGCACTCAAAGTGCTCAATACATATACAACACTTTGGCATTTACCTGTTCATACGCACATTCATACAAGCACTTTTTTTTTCTACATCAGAGTGATTTTTATCTAACATTCGCGCACACGTTCACACTCCATCATGAGCAACTTGGGGTTCAATACTTTTCCCAAGGATACTTTGGCATGCAGACTGGAGCAGCCAGGGACCGAACCACCTCCTTAGTTAGTAGATGACCTTCTCTACCTCCTGAGCCACGCCCCCCGGACTAAAGGCTTCATCTGTCTTTCTTCCTCTTTCTTTCCCGTCTTTCTTCTAGGATGATGATAAGAACTTCCGCCGTGCTCCTTCATGGAGAAAGAAGTTCAGGCCCAAAGACATGAGGGGGATGGCCTTGGGTGCATCAGATACCCTGCCTGCCAACTTCCGAGTTACCAGCACTAGTGCAGCATCTCCCTCCACACAGCCAAAGAGGAGCCCGATGGATGGTAAGTGTGTGCGTGTGTGTGTGTTATGTGCTCTGTGAATGCTGCTGCTTAACTTGAGCAGAACATCTCCTCACATGCTCTTACTTCTTTTTGGCTGGCTTTTTGATGATGCTGTGACTAACGGCATGTCTTTGCATGTGATTTTGCCTACATGGAAACATAGGAAGTCAGTCTATACAGAGGCTGGACACTGCCACAGTCAGGACCTACTCTTGTTAACGCAATGGTAAGACTACACATGTCAAAAGTGCTAAAATAATGAAACCAGAGAGGTGTATGGCTATTTCTCCACAGCTGAACTGCTTCTGTTTCCTGGAGTTCTCTGCTCTAATAACGCACCTTTTACGCATCTCCTTTTTTTGTTTGTTTCTTCACTACATCCACCCATTTACCCCCCCCCCCACCCCCACCCCCGGCTTCTGTCCTGCTTCCCCTCTCATGTCTGGTGATCTCTCTCATCCCCTTCTCAGTTTATCCTCATTATTTCTATAGGTAACCGCTGGTCAGACGATGAAGGGAAATTCCCCATATTCAAGACCAGAATGATGAACTGAAATGACTTGCAAGGACACAAAAGATATTTTGCTTCTTGCTGACATCACAGAGAAAGACTTTACTCACTAATCTCAGTATCCCTAGAGGAACTTTTCTAGATTTATCTGCATTTCTTATCATATATTTATGTCAACGATGGGACGTTTAATTGATTTTAGAATTTCTGTGTAACCCCTTTTTGCCGCTGTCCCTTAATCAACCCACTTTATAAAAAGAAAGAAAGCAACATTTCTCCACTGTGCCCATATTAAGCTCAGCTCTCAGATGTATGTAACTGAATGTTTCAATAGTCTGGAGTTTGTATATTTCTACCAACAGACATTTTATCTAATCTTTTTTATAATCCTGATTCTATTGAACAGATGTATAATTTTTGTTTCCTATCTTTGATTTGAATTCTAATCAATGAATTAATGCTCAAGTGACTTGGATATGTGATATAACTTAATTCATATCTTTGCCCTTTTTTAATTGTTGTAATATTAGTAGCTTATTACTTGTGATATTATGTAAATGCAGCTCTTAGGTCAGTAGATGTGTGAATATCAGAGAAACTGCTGGAGTTATTGCACCGTTTCACAAACTGCTCAACACTGTGAGTCCTTCAGTGCTGCTGGCAAGCCAGGCGGCGATGACCACAGATATCATGTGAAACACATCATATTTCTCTTGTCTCTTGTTTATTTTCCATATCTGAGATACCAAAATGAAACTCTTAAATTAAAGAATTAAAGCCATATAACGGTAGCAGGAGAAAAAAAAAAGAGGGCTACTTTTGGATGCAAGTAAAAACAGATTTCCAGGTTCTCTGTAGTTTACTTTGCATGCAGAATCCACTCCACTTATACCCCCACCCACCTACCCATCCATCCGATTATCCCTTTAACAAAACCTTCCTCACCTTTGGAGGAACGGTCACTCCTAGGAGGACTTCAAACAAGTGTGCAGATGATTCCAAAGTGTGGAAACTACTTCAATGGACCAACTTCACTGAGGCCTCAGTCGATCCCCGCTGTCACCTGAAGGTGGTGCGATCCACCGCCAACCTTTTTTAAAAACACTTTGTACGAAGATCTTATATTAAGCCTTACTGTTTAACTCTTTGTCATCTCTTCTTATTTATTATTACTCCTCCATGTTTTGTGTCGTCAGTGATGCTTCCAGAGCTACGTCTGAGTGTTGCAGTGCTTCTTGTGTCTAAGTTTGTCCCGTCTACACTCACAACACAGGTTCCAGCATTGGTCTTCGTGGCAAATGAGTTGGAACTGTAGACTTTTCTTTTCACTCTACCTGTAGTTGAGGCTGACACTAGAAATGTTTTTTGTTTATTTAGTCATTTATGCACAATGCAAATCCTGTTGCTGTTGTTTTTATTCCTGCTCTTCCCATTGAATCTCCTGATCTTGTAACAATGATGTACAGTCTGAGTACTTATAAACTATTTTTATCACAGTATTATTTATTGCTTACTTTCAATAAAATACTGAAAGCTATTTTCCACTGCAGTTAAAAGACTTAAGCTTCGTCCTTTTCCCGTCATTCTGTGCTGGTGTTGGTATGATTAAAGAGCGGTGCGAGGCTTAGTGCAGTTTTTCTGGAGCAGGTTCGTCACTCTTTGAGTTTCCATGAGACTTTAAATAGAGATAGATCTTCTACCTATAATCTAACCTCATCCCTCAGCAGTGATAAATGGGCACTGTTCATTAGAAAGGCTAGTAACTTTTTTTAAGTGATTCAATTTCTGAAAACCTTTGGCAAAAACACTGATTATAATGAAAATAAAGTCAATAGAAATAAATCATTTCAGTTAAGTATGCTGTAAATAATATTCCACACTAATACACCATCATGCATCAAAAATAATGTATTAAAATAAAATATTTAACAATCTTCAATCATGTACAGTTTTAAAGTAAATCCTTGTTTCCACATATGGTCCATTTGTGCTCATATTTCAGCTTCTCAAACATTATTTTCACGGGTTTCTTTCAACTGGAGAGACCGACCAATTGGCATGGATGCAAAGTAATTTCCAATATATGCAGTATGGTGTATTTTAGGCTGGTTTTTGAGCTGTTAATGAACAGCCTCCACTCATCTGCATCATACTGTCAACCTATTTCACCTAAAAGACCCTCAACACTAAACAAAGAAAGGAAGAAAATTCTTCTCCCCCTGCCTATAAAAAGTAAATTTGGTTTTTGGAACCAGGAGGTTTTCCTCGCTGATCCTACACCCAAGCAATTCAGCCAGATTGGCAGATCCAAGTCTCATATTAAGTCAGGCTGAGTGAATAACTGAGGGACAGATGAGCTGCTGGAAGATAGATCTTCAAAGTCCTGATCACTAGACTGCTGTACATCTGGAGACACAATATCACAATCTCTCATCAACTAAGCCAGTAAAAATGGGAGGTGGTATTTCATCTAATGTACAGTACCATTCAAAAGTTTGAGTGTGTCCAAACATTTGATTGGTACTGTATTTAGTTTTTGGACCTGTATCCAGAATTGTACTGAAGTAGTAGTCAGTGCTTTTGTGGCTCCCTCGATAGCATTGGAATACCAAAACCCAAACTCTTTCCTTGGTCCAGGGTTGGAGGTTTTTGAGGCATGAGGTGCCCGTGGCATGTCTTGATCACTCAGTTTCATAGCAAAATAAGCAAAGTATGCCTTTTTCACAAAATCTATTTTGTCCCTGTTTGGCTGTACTGAAGCATCCAGAGATAAAGCAAACAATATCCGGATCATGTTTACAATTGCCACTGAAAAAACATTTTGTGATAGAAACTAAAATCGATATATTTTTTAAATCAGCAAGACAAAATTAGATGGACAAACAAAACTTACACATGTGTCAGTAATATTTCTAAAAACAATGCACAGAAATTAGCCACAACATTAAAACGTTGCATTACCACGCAGGACCTGTACATGGTGTCCAGGTCGTGTGTGTGTTGCAGGATGGATTTTATTATCGATACATGGCCTGTTTTAATTTATCAGGTAGAAACTTGTCACACTTCTCTGGGATCAATAAAGTTATTCTTATTGTACAGGTTACATTCTTAAATGTTCTTGATTATGGTGACATCACCACTGGGTACGGAAAGTATTCAGACCCCTTTAAATTTTTCACTCTTTGTTTCATTGCAGCCATTTGCTAAAATTAAAAAAAGTTCATTTTATTTCTCATTAATGTTCACTCAGCATTCAGGCCCTTTGAGTAGAAGCACCCTTTCGAGCTAGTACAGCCATGAGTCTTCTTGGGAATGATGCAACAAGTTTTAAAATTTAAAGGGGTCTGAATACTTTCTGTACCCACTGTATATGCATGCTGCCTCCAGTGGGTTTCGTTGTTTAAACTCAGTTTATTGTAGTTCTTTACATTTCATATCAAATGTGTACTTTATAATTTCTTGGCCTTAGTTAAGTTTAAGGAGAAAACTGCACTGGTATATTTTTATGTTAAAAAAAACTATTTTGGGTAACTTTCCTTCTTCCTGGTATAAACTCTTAATACCTTCAAATAGCTGCTGTGATTTGTGGTCCTCCAGTTGGCTCTTCTTCAGAGTACTTGGTAGAACATTGTTCTCTTATTTTGCACCTTGGTCACGGAAAAACCTTCAGAGTACATTAAAGCTGAATGCTTTTGTCTCTGGGAGAGTTTAGCGCTCTCCTAAAGATCTTTGTAACTGATGCTATTCATAAGCTGGACCTTCTGTTGGGTTATTTTGATTTGTTTTATTTTGTTGATGTGTTTCGATGTTGTATTTGATTTTAATTTGTAACATTGTAATGTGTCCCTTCTTGGCCAGGTCTCCCTTGAAAAAGAGGTTAATCTCAAGGGACTTCCTCGTTAATTAAAGGTTAAATAAATATAGTTGGTTGGATGGGTGAGAGATTGTGCATCCTCACAAATACGAGGACTTTGTGTTTCCCAGCAGAACATTTTATTGTAATAATATGATCAGTTTTATTCACTTCACTGTCACTGGTTTAAATGTTTTACATGCATTTTAAACAGCTGCATGACACAGATATTTCTCACAGTCTTCTATGTTTTTGAACCAGATTGAAGTATTTTAAGTCTCAGTCTTTGAAGCAGGGGTGTCAGACTCCATCACAGAACCGGCCTAAGTCACAGGATTAACATTTATTGAACAGTCTAAAACTGAAAGTATTTTAATCAGCAATATGAATTTGAACATTCAGAATAAAGCAACTTTTTCCTCAACACATTAAATAAAATATAAAATTATAGTTTTCTTCAAAAATAACAAATAATTTGCTGATGAAACTTTGCAAATTTTTCAGATAAAAACTGTGATGTGATATCAGCAAAAAGTCCAGAAACAAGAAACAATAAGCTATTCAGGTTTCTCTCTTATTCTATTTCTTTCTTGCTTTCCATGAACTGACAGATTTCCTCGGGCAGCTCATCACACCTGTGTGATCAGGCACGTCACCAAATTCAGAAGCTGTTTCCTCCAGAAAAGACTGAAACTGCTGATGATTTAAAACTTTGCTTCTTATAAAGTTCACTGTTTGTGTTCAATTCAGTTTTATTTATATAGCGCCATATCACAACAAACAGTCGCCTCAAGGCGCTTTGTATTGTGGGTAAAGACCCTACAATAATA